>CAUYQV010124176.1:0-23667 GCA_963574575.1 Galagoides demidoff
CTCCAACTCCTGGGCTCAAGCGAGTCTCCTGCCTCAGCCTCCCAAGTAGCTGGGACCACAGGCGCCTGCCACAACGCCCGGCCATTTTTTGGTTGCAGCCATCATTGTTGTTTGGCGGGCCCGGGCTGGGGATTCGAACCCGCTACCTTAGGTGTACGTGGCTGGTGCCTTAGCCAATTGAGCCACAGGCGCCGAGCCGAGAGCAATTGTTCTTAAAGCAGGGAGGATCAACTTTGGTATAGAATCAAATGACTTACAATGAGAGGCCCCTGGATTTCTGAATTCTGACACCTACTGTTGTCCTTGAACAACTGGGATGTCCTGAACATCACCATGGGGATGTTACAAGTAAACCTGTGTAAAAATCTACGTTTGGCCTTAGCCACACTTCAGGATAGGATAGGGCATGGAAACACCCATGTAAAGATCCCTAGGTTCCATCCCAGACCCACTAAGTTAGAAAACTTGAAAGTGGACCTGTATATCTGTCTGTATGTTTGAAGAACTTCATAAGTGATTTGGTACGTGCCTGTGCTTAAGACCTATCACTGTATGGTACTTCCTTGTCCTCTGGAGTCTGTGAAGTCAACAGCTGCCTACTTGATCAGATAAGGGCTTTTGCTCCCATCAAAAGGCTGGTATTTACAGATATAATTTATATGCCATAAAACTACCCTTTTCGCCTGTAGTCCCAGCTACTCGGGAGGCTGAGGCAAGAGAATCGCCTACTCCCAGAAGTTGGAGGTTGCTGTGAGCTGTGTGACGCCACGGCACTCTACTAAGGGCAGCAAAGTGAGACTCTGTCTCTACAAAATTAAAAAAAAAATAAAAAAAAACCCAAAACAAAAACTACCCTTTTAAAATTTGCAATTGAGTGCTTTTAGTTTATTCACAGTTGTGCAAACATCACCACTATCTACTTCCACAATATTTTCTTCCAGAAAGAAACGCCACACCCCTTAGGGGTGACTTCCTTTTCTCTTCTCCCCCTAGCTGCTGGCAATTGTTAATCTATTTCTGCCTCTTCTCCTCTTTCACTCACTGAAAAGTTTTCAAGGTTCATCTTATGTTGCAGCAGGAATCAGTGCTTCTTCCTTTTTAATGGCTGAATATTAATATCTGTTATATGGATATACCATAATTTGTTTATCCATTCATCAGTTGTCATTTGGGTTATTTCCTCTTGTTTGGCTATTATAAATAATGCTTCTATGAACATTCATTCACAAGATTTTTATTTTTATTTATTTATTTATTTTATTCCTTTTTCTTTTTTTGGCCAGGGCTGGGTTTGAACCCACCACCTCTGGCATATGGGTCCAGCACCCTACTCCTTGAGCCACAGGCACTGCCCTATTTATTTATTTAGAGACAGAGTCTCAAGCTGTCACCCTAGGTACAGTGCTGTGACATCACAGCTCACAGCAACCTCAAACTCTTGGGCTTAAGTGATTCCCTTGCCTCAGCCTCCCAAGTAGCTGGGACTACAGGCGTCCACCACAATGCTCAGCTATTTTTTGGTTGCAGTTGTCATTGTTGTTTTAGCAGGTCCTGGGCCAGGCTCGAACTCACTAGCCTCTCTGTGTATGTGGCCAGCTCCCTACCCACTGAGCTACGGGCACTGCCTGATTCACAAGAGTTTTGAAGGACATAACTTTTCATTTCTCTTGGGCATATATAACCAGGAATGGAATTTCTGGGTCAAATGGTAATTATATATTTAGTCAGATTGTTTTCCAAAGTGGCTACATCATTTTACAGTCCTACCAGCAGTGTATGAGTCCAGTTTCTCCACAGCCTCACAAACACTTGTTATTATCTTTTTTTTATACCCAGTTGAGTGACTATAATGTTATTATCTTGTGCTTTAGCTTTACGTTTCCCTGATAACTATTGATGTTCAGCATCTTTTCATGTGTTTATTGGCCATTTGTTTATCTTCTTTGGAGAAATGTCTATTCAGACTCTTTGCCCATATTTTTTAGCTTTTCTGGGTTTTTTTGCATTTTTGTTTTTATTATTTGTTATTTCAGCTTAATGTGAGGGTACAAACAACTAGGTTACAATGTTTGTGTTTGTTAGGTAGAATCCCTCTTGTAGTTGTGTCCTGCACCTAAGAGGTGTGCCATACATCCTTACATTGTGCCCATTAAGTGGGAGCACACCAATCCCCTTCCTTTCGCCCCATCCCCTTTTCTCATTCTCCTTTTCCCCAACTTGAATAAAACTGAGTTTTTATCTTATGTAGGCATGGATTAGATCATCTACTGGCTTCATATTAGTATTGAGTACATTGGATATTTACTTTTCCATTTTTGTGATACTTCATTAAGATGAATGTTTCAACTCCATCCAGGTTAGTACATAAGATGTAAAGTCTCCATCTTTTTCTATGACTTTGCCCTTCATAAAATGGGGCTATTTGCCTTTTTTTCCCTTTAAATTAGTTTTAATTATTCAGACTGGGAATGGAGGTGTTAAATTTTAAGCCACATATTGGAGATTATAGATACAGATTAGAGGTGAAAAAAGGTAGGTGGTATTAAAGAAATAGTTTTTAAAATTCTTAATGTTTTAGAGACATGGTCTTGCTCTGTTACCCAAGCTGGAGTTAAGCAGTATGATCACAGCTCACTGTAACCTCCAACTCCCCCTGGGTTCAACCAATGATCATCCTGGATCAACCTCAGTAGCTGAGACTACACATGTGTGCTACCACACCTGGCTAATTTTTGTGGAGACAAGGTCTATCTTGCTCCAGTTCAAGGCTGGTCTTGAACTTCTGGTTTCAAGCAATCTTCTCACCTCAGCCTCCCAAAGTCCTGGGATTGTAGGCACAACTTTGATTCATTGTGGTCACCCTTTAACATTTGTGGTTTTTCTTTTTTTTACAAGAGTATTTTTAATATGTTTATAAACCACTCTTGGGATAGTCCCTGTGTCTCCCCAAAGTAGACACAGCTCCTCATAGGTTGAACTGAGTTGAGGAGAAGAAAATGAATTTGGGAAGTGCCCAGATGCCAGGCCCTCTGTTGGATAAGTTCCCCAGACTGCACACTGAGACCGCGATTCCACCCATATGGGGAGTTTTCAGGTGCCTTTTGGGGGTTGAAGTCACAAGGTTGAGGAAGTTACAAGGTTAAATGACTACTCTGTGGATAAATGCATTTCTAGAATTCTTGTTTTCCTGCCTTGGGTTTGAGACTGTTGTCCCTTGTGAATTAATTTTTGTTAAGGGTGAGAAGTGTGGACCTTGTTTCAATCTTCTACATGTAGCTATCTCAATCTCCCAGCACCATTTGTTGAATGGGGATTCTTTTTCCCAGTGTATGTTGTCTGCTGTGGTGGGGATCAGATGGCAGTGAGGGGATGGTTTTGTACCTGGGGTTTCTGTTCTGATCCAGTAGTCTGTGTCCTTGCTCTTGTGTCAATGCTGTCCTATTTTGGTTGCTGTGACCTTGTAGTATGGCTTTGAGTCTGGTAAAGTGGTACTCCTCAGTTTGTACTTTCTGATTAGGGTTGCTTTGGCTGTTTGAACTCTTTCTTGGTTCCATGCAAAGCATAGAATTATTTTTTTCTGGATCTGCAAGAATAACATTGGTAACATTGGTGTTTTGGTGGGATTGCATTGGGTCTGTGGGTCACTTTGGATAATGTGGACATTTTGACAGTGTGGATTTTACCTATACATGAGCATGATGTGTTCTTCCATTTGTTGGCATCCTCTGCGATTTCCACCTTGGTACCTCTTGGTTCTGCCTGCAGAGGTCTTTGGCTTCCTTGGACATATTCCTGGGTGTTCTGTTGTTTTTTGTTGTTGTTGACATTGGGAAGGGTGTTGAATCTTTGGTTTGGTTCTCAGGTTGACCATTGTTGGTGTATAGGAATGCTATTGATTTGTGTGCATTGATTTTGTATCCTGAGACACATTGCTTAATTTACTTGTCAATTCCGGAGTCTCTTAGAAATCTTTGGGATTTTCTAGATGGAAGATTGTACTGTCAGCAAAGAGTGATGGTTTGACCTCTTCTGTTCTCATTTGGAGGCTCTCAGTCTGATTGCTCTGGCTGGGACTTTCAGTGCTATGTTGAGTGGAGGAGATGATGGTGGGCAACATTGTTTGGTTCTGGAAATTCAAGATTTTTTTTTTTTTTTTTTTTGAGACAGAGTCTTACTATGTTACCCTCGGTAGAGCCCTGTGATGTCACAGCTCACAGCAACCTCAAACTCTTGGGCTTAAGTGATTTTCTTGTCTCAGCCTCCCTATTAGGTGGGACTACAGGCCTCTGCCACAATGCCCAGCTATTTTTTGTTGTAGTTGTCATTGTTGTTTGGCAGGCTTGGGACCACCAACATCTGGTGTATGTGGCTGGTGCCCTAGCCACTGAGCTATAGGCTTCGAGCTAGGAATACTTTTAATTTTTCCCCTTTGTCTGGTTCTGGGAATTCAGGAATACTTTTAAATTTTTCCCCATCCAGGATGATGTTGGCTGTGGGTCTGTTGTATATGGCCTTCGTAGTTTTGGGGTGTGTTCCATTTAAGCCTATTTTCTTGAGTTCTTATCATGAAAGGGTTCTGAGTATTGTCAGGTTCTTTTTCTGCATCTATTGATAACCATGTGGCCTTTGTTTTTGCTCTTGTTTATGTGGTGGGTCACATTTGTAGATTTGCATGTGTTGGACTTGGCCTGGGACACACTTGGTCCAGGTGGATTGGGGTTTTTTTGTGTGTGTATGCGCTGCTGAATTTGGTTTGCTGTAATTTTGTTGAGTTTTTCCATGAGGAATGTTGTTCTGTCGTTTTTGTGTTATTGTTGTTGTATGCTTCCCTGGATTTGGTATCAAGGTGATGTTGGCTTTGTGGCGTTGGAGAGGATTCCTTCCTTCTCAATGTTGTGAAGCAATTTCTGCATGTGGGTGCCATTTCCTCGCTTTAGGTCTGGTAGAGTTTGGCTGTGAAGCCGCCTGTCCCAGGACGTTTTTCCCTGGACAGTTTTTTTTTTTTTTAAATATGGAACTCTTCACGAATTTGGGTGTCATCCTTGCGCAGGGGCCATGCTAATCTTCTCTGTATCGTTCCAATTTTAGTATATGTGCTGCCGAAGTGAGCACCCCTGGACAGTTTTTAATAGCAGCTTTGGTTTTATTGCTTGGTATTGGTCTTTTTGGGAGTTTTATTTCTTCCTGGTTGATCCTGGGGAGGTTGTTTCCAGAAATTCACCCCATTTCCTCAACACTTTCTAGTTTATGTGCATAGGTGTTTTTGAAGTAGTCAGGGATGATGTTTTGTGTTTCTGTAATATCAGATGTAATATCTCCTTTTTATTTCTGATTGAGCTTACTGGGGTCCTTTCTTTTCTGTTTTTGGTTGATCTGGCAGGAGGCCTACCAGTTTTATGTTTTCAGGGAGCCAACATTTTGTTTCATTGATCTTCTATATTGTTCTTTTGTTATCAATTTCTGTTAGTGCTTGTCTGACTGTGGTTATTTCTCTTCTGCTGCTGGGTTTGGGATTGGTTTGCTCTTTTCAAATGCTTTGAGACAATTCATTGTTGATTTGTGATTTTTACTAAAGGATGTTCTCCATCGCCTCTTCCTCCCAAAATTAATCTCAATTGGCCTTTCTGTGCCTTTGTGAAAGGGAAACTGAATTGTCTCATTTATGGGTAAATGAGCTTTCAAAAAAAATGGGAAATCTTTTAAAAACAAGGAAGACCAGGAGAATGACCCCCTTTGGGTGCCCTAGTTGGTTTATGGGGCCAGGTTTTCTAGGATGGCCAATTCTTGTGCAAAAGATTTTACTAAGATGCTAATTACATTAAGCAAAATTCAGAGCTCAAATGGTTGACCTGCCACCATTCAGAATTGGAATGTTGAGTCTCAAACTCTCTGTTTGAGATAAACTCAATTTTATGGTATTGCTTGAGATAAACTCAATGTTTATGGTATATGAAATGATCAGTGCAATATAAGAATTTTGATAAATAAGGTCCTCTAGCCCCTGCCGGAACTCTGTAGCAAACCGGGGTGAAATGCTGGGAGGAGCAGTCACCTGAACTAATTCTTTAATCCCATGCCCGTTAGGCTATGACTGGTAGTTAGAAATGGTCTTTCCTTTCCCAACTGGGAGCTTAATTTGGCCAAAGGGTATCCATAACCAAGGCAAGGTAATTAGCATGAATCCTCACAGCCTGTTAATATGACCTTTAAAGTAAATGGGAACCTGTGTGTGTTCTGCTAGCTATGCCAGCCAAGGATTCTTTGAGATAGACAAAAGGACTCATGACAATGGAGGGGGCCCTGGGGTCCCCTGCCTCACTAGTAGCTCCAACCCAAATATCCCCATAGAAACCCCAGGTAGGGGTTTGATTGGTGCCAACATCCCCTTTAAAACTAAAGACTGGGGCTCTGACATTTGGAATGGCACAGCTAAGTGGAGGCAGAATTCTCATGGACTTGCTCTCCTACCTGAAGCTTTGATCTGGCCTCTTGTGAGGCACCCACAGGGATACACATGTTAGAGGCATGATGCCTTAGTGGTTTGGGGGAACTGCATTTGGGAGGACCCCTCTTGCAATGGATTGCTTGTGTGCTTGCCTTTATGATTTGGTGAGACCTCATTTGGAGGGGAGCCCTTTCAATGACTGGCAATTTCATTTGGTATTAGTAGATGTCTTCTCAGGCTGGGTAGAGGCTTGTTCTACCTGAATAGAGGAGACAGCATCTAAAATTCCAAGACAGGCTCTTACCAGGAGCTGCTGGCCCAGAACAGGGCCTCTACTGAGTTCCTGCACATGTACACTAACAAGCCTCAAAGGACAACAGTATGACAGGAAACAGGCCAAGCAGATGGAGGATGGCAGGCTGGTGATCAATGGCATGGGCAGGCATCTGCAGAGGCAGCTCAGCAGCTCCTCCTCAAGGAATCCCCGTGTTTGGCTACTTCAGGGCAGTGTCCATCCAGAGGAACCTTGCTCCTAGCCATCTGCACTTGGATATGCTCCACGGTGTCCTCTGGTCACCCATGAACTAATTTGAGCAAACTCTCAGGGGGAACCTGAACCGTCCTTTGAAGCAGAGGTAACCCAACAAGTAAGCAAAGCCCTGTATCTAGAATGAAAATTAAATCCAACTCACCTAAAGGGGAATAAGGTATTGTCACTTGCTCTGCTCTGGATAAAGGTAGCCCTTTAGAAGCAGGCTTAAGTTCAGCCTTCCAAAAAAGTTTATGAGAGGACCCTTCCTAGCACCTGAGATAAGTACTGGTACTCCCATAGATATGGAAAGCTATAATTGACAGTGGGGAATATGTTGCCTGCAAAAAAATGGCAAACGCATTTTCTACCTCTCAAATGTTTTGAGACCTGAAAGCTGCATCCTTGCCTCAGGCCAGTAGTTGGGAGGGACAGGGAATGTCTTTTGTTCTTTGTGCTATAGGAGATAGCTCGAGGGAATCATCTAGGCAGAGTCACAGGATCCTTTTAACTGAAGCTGGATGAATCTGGGCAAAGGACATGAGATTGTCCTAGCCAGTGGTTCTCAACCTGTGGGTCACAACCCCTTTGGGGGTTGAACAACCCTTTCACAGGGTCACCTAAATACGTTCTTCATATCAGATATATCCATTATGATTCATAATAGTACCAAAATTACAATTATGAAGTAGCAACGAAAATAATTTTGTGGTTGGGGGTCACCACAACATGAGGAACTGTATTAAAGGGTTGAGGCATTAGGAAGGTTGAGAACCACTGAACCCAAGATGGGATTATGGGATTAATTAGAACCTTGAAAAGCTCTGTGCTTCTGTTCAAAGAAGGTGATGGTGGTATTTTTTGAGAGAGGAGTCTGCCATCCTTTGCATTTGCCTGCAAGTTAATAAACTTCTCTTTACTTTTCATCAAACAAACAAATAAAACTTCAATCATTATAGCATCTTGTCCTTGGACTTCTAGCCTCCAGAACTGTGAGAAAATAAGTTTGTGTTGTTTAAACCAAACCAAACCAACAAATAATCCCTTTATTTAAACACTTTGAATGAAGTATATGCTTTTATAATGAGTTATTTCTTTCCTGCTCATACTATGCCATCAATGTACAATTCTCAAAATCTTCAAAACCTAATTTGTACACAAAAACAGTGAGCTCATAGCTGGGTGTTGTGGCAGGCACCTGTAGTCCCAGCTACTTGGGAGGCTGAGCCAAGAGAGTTGCTCAAGCCTGGGAGTTTGAGGTTGCTGTGAGGTGTGATGCTGCGACACTCTACCGGGGGCAACATAGTGAGACTCTGTCTCAAACAAATGAACAAAAACCCCCAAAACAACACAGTGAGCTCATCTTAAAGTTTTATTTAACTCTTCAGTAATGAAACAAGCAGGATGCCCAAGCTGGTTTCAAAGACAGTTTGAGAAATTAGGATTTTTATAATGAGCATGGGGGGCAAAAAAGGAATTCTGCAGTGAACTTGCTAAATTAGTGACAAATTGTCCCATACGACAATAAACCTTTTCTCTCCATGTAAAGAACATTTTCTATCAACTCCAAGGGTTATCTTCTTTACATTGGTAGAAAATTACCGGGGTAGGCACGGTGGCTCACGCTTGTAATCCTAGCACTCTGGGAGGCCAAGGCAGGTGGATTGCCTGAGCTCACAGGCTGGAGACCAACCTGAGCCAGAGCGAGATTTTGCCTCTTAAAATAGCTGGGCATTGTGGCAGGCACCTATAGTCCCAGCTACATGGGAGGCTGAGGCAAGAGGATCACTTGAGCCCAAGTGGTTGAGGTTGCTGTGACCTATGACGCCACAACATATTACTGAGGGCAACAAAGTGAGTCTCAGTCTCAAAAAAAAAAGAAAATTACCTTACAAATTTTATAGACTTGTAAAATGTTTGAGCCATGATTAAATTGTGCAAATAAAGTAGGCAGGCTCACTAAAAGGTCACATAATCACCTTTTACCCTATTTATAATAAGTTCTGTGTAATTTTCATTAAACTTATTTTTTACTTTTCTCCCCTCAACCAATTGGAATATATCTCCCATATTTCCTTTCTTTTGTGCTTTTGAAACACCATGTTAGTGCTTTGGAAATACTTTCCATGCACTAAAACTAGAGACAGTGTATAACCTTTAAAACCCAGCACACTGTTTTCTTTTCAGAAATCTCCCTGATAGATCCTAGGCGAGGTAGAACTTTCTGTGCTCTCAAGGTTCCCAGCACTCATCACAGCCTGTTGTTGGTGCTTATTTCTAAGTTCCTTCCACCCTGTCCCATCCTCTCACCAAACCCTGACATCCTTCAGACAGGAAAAGTCTTTTGTCTTCAGTGTCTGTACAATGCCTGACACACAGTAGGTCCTTACAAGTATTTGCTGATTGAATGAAGAACTTGTTTAGCCATCCAGAACCAATTGTAGACATTTGTTCACACTTGGTTTTAAGTGTCTTTTCTTAGATCCTATTCACCAGTTTAAAATGGGTCCTTTGAATTTTGGAAGAGGTACATACATGTGTCTTGGAAGAATTTTTTTTTTTTTTTTGAGACAGTCTCAACCTGTTGTCCTGGGTAGAGTGCTGTGGTGTCACAGCTCACAGCAACCTCAGACTCCTGGGCTTAAGCGATTCTCTTGCCTTAGCCTCCCTATTAGCTGGGACTACAGGCACTTGCCACAACACCCAGCTATTTTTTGTTGTTATTGTTTTAGTTGGCCTGGGCTGGGTTCAAAGGCGTCAGCTTCTGCCTATATGGCCAGTGCCCTCCCTACCCACGGAGCTATGGGCGCTGCTAGGAAGAAATCTTTTTTTTAACAAACATCTTTCATCTCATATGTGATTGAATCATATATTTTTGGATAAAGTGGTGAAGAAATTGAACATCTTTTCATAGTTAAAATAGTGCCATGTCATATTGCCATACATGAGAAGTTAGAAATAAGGGGCCTACTCACCGATATTTGTCTGGAAAAAAAGAGAAGATTAAGAACTGAAAGTTATATCAGTCATGATTAGGGTCAACGTAATGTTTTCTCCTTGGCATTAATCTCAGAATTTTAGTTTATTGCCCTGTTACTTTGAGGAATAGCAACTAAGAAGTTTCTATTTGGTCCTACACATTTAGAGCTTCGTTTTTTGTTTGTTTGTTTTTTCCCATTTACTACCTCTCCAAAGGCAAGCATTCTAGGAAGAGTTACCTAAACTATCAGACAGTTATTAGTTCATGCCTTTTGAATTGTTTCTGTCACATTTTCCTGCTAAATAGTAAAGTCCCCAAGGGATTTTTATAGGGAATAATTTCAGACTCTAAAATGTGAAATAGGGGCCAATGCCACCTAGCAAGAGTCCACGGAGAGGAGGTCAACAGAGCGGAGCTTGTGGCCAGTTATGGAACAGATGTCATAATGGCTGAAGGGAAAAGAACTGACAATGAAAACCCGGGAATGCTGAGGATCAACATGCCTCCCTCCCGGAGTTTCCTGGGCCAGCTCTGCCTTACAAGGTTGCCAGGTCTAGGATTCCCTCTGGAGTATTGGGGCATCATCCAAGGCATTCTGAGTTTTAGTTTCTGGTAACTTTTTTAAAAGAAGAACGAACAGACTCTTGCCATGGGTATTTAGTTGCTGCCAAGGCCTGCTTTCTACCCCTTTATGTCTGGTCACAGTTGCACTAAAGAGCTGTCCCCTTTTAGAGAAGGATGAGCTCCTGTAGTAAAGTTAATACCCTGGAAATAGGAAGTTACACAGCCTGTGTCAAACAGGCCCCTAGCAAATTTTCATTGAATTAGAAAATAACAGCCCTCTAATTCAGCAGCTAGGTCATGCTGGAGGGTCCACCTAGAGTGAAAGGGAGAAGAACATTCTCCCCCAGTGATACTTCTTCCTAACGTTTTCTACTTTATGTATTTCACCTGTGTTACTACTACACCTCTGCAAACCACCCCAGACGTTTGTAGCCAGCAGTTGCATATTAAGATGGCAATTTCTCTAATCAGTAATGCAGGAACCTAACAGTGCAGAAATAAGGCAGGTTGAAAATTTATACAAAGCTGTTGAGTAAACATTATTAACCCAGCTGTAATGATTTTTTTTTTCTCCTGGGGCATTCTGCGGGGGGGAAACGATTTTCAGCGGCAAATCTTCTCTGCCCCACCTTCCTGTTGGCGTCAGTCGAGACTGACGCCAACAAGCTTCCTGTGCTTTAATTCATCTCTGCTGAGCCACTGCGAGGGGGTCACTGGGAGGTTAGAGCAGATGTTCTCACTGCTCCTGCTTAGTATTCCTTTTGGCTTTCTCCTGGGGGTTATCAAAGTAGAAAATAACCCAGGGGAGATTATAGGATGTGAGGGGTTCTGGCTTTTGCAGTGATTCTGGCTAGTCAGGCCCAGTTCTCTTTCATTTTATCAGACAGGTCGCCTCACCATAAAGTCTTCCTAGGTGGGAATTATCCTATTTATCCTTGCATCCTGAGAGTTCAGAATTGGGCCCCGCATGTGGAAAACAAGCAAGCTTTTTGTTGTTGTTAAATAGAGGGAAAGGCTGAGGATGTGGACAAAGTGGCAAGTGCCTGGGCAGAGAGTTGTGGGCACTTCTGTGCCTTTTTCCCAGAATGACCCAGGACAAAAGGACCCTTCCAGCCAAGCGGTAAGGATACCCTGTGCCTCTGCCAACAATGTCTTCTCCAGGCCATACTCTGTTTCTTCAAAGATGTATTACAAAGTTGAAACAGAACAAATATAATGCAGAGGAAAGGAACATAATCGTTTGAAATCATTCATTTGACAATTATTGTGTGCTATTGGCCTGAGCTCTTTGGATACAGTAATGCACAAAACGGACAAAAATATCTGCCCTGTGGAGTCAGAGTCAGGCTGATGGAGACAGACAACGCACAATGAAAAGAATGGGCCATGCCATATGGTAGAAGTTAGGAGCTTGGGAGAAAGTGAAGCTGGTGAGGAGCACAGGGAGGGTGGGGTTGAGAAGATGCAGATACGGAGGAAGAACAGCCAAGGCAAAAGCCCAGAGAGGGGAGCTGCGTATGGTAAGGAGCAGGGGAGAGGTGAGGTCAGAGAGGCAAGGGGGGAGCGTCAGGTAGGGCCTGTGGGTAAGCTTGGTTAGGAAATAAAAATACAGAGTCTCAGTTAAATTTGAATTTCAGATAAACAGTGACTTTTAAGATAATATGCCTCAAATATTACATGAAGCACACTTATACTCAAAAATTATTAGTGTTATGGGGTGAGATAAGGACCACAGACTCAAATTAGAATTTCGAAAGGAGTCTTTTATTAACCATGGGGCTGTCTCAGCAAAGTCTAAAGCAGACTAAGTGAGAGAGTATTGAGGAGTCTGAAGTTGGGGTTTTTCTAGTCTGAAAGTTGGCAAAGGGCCAGACAGGTGGGCTGAAAGTTAGCAATTAGAAGCAAAAAGAAAGTTGGTAAAAGAAGCAAAAAGTCACGATGACCCCTTTTACAGAAGCAAACCTTGCAAAGTAACATAATGCAGATCTAGCAACTAACGGATAAATAAAACAATTTGTCACAGCACTGACCTCATTAACTCTCATGATGACAGTTCTTGGCCCATCCGTTCTTATCTTGTCCTGCTCTGGCCCGATCGGACCAATTTAAGAGTAATGGACTTGGCATCGTTTCATTTACCTCTTTCTCCCCTTCCTCCTACCTGGGGGGTGATGTGAGGCCGTTGTGAGGCTGCCAGCATCCATCTTATGGGGGTGATGAGGCAGCTGGCATCCATCTTAGTTAGTTGTTTGCCTGAAATCCAAATTTACCTGAGCATCCAATACTGTCTTCGGAACGCCATGGTGGCCCATTGTGAGGACTCTGAATAAGACTGGGAGCCTTTGGAGGGCCGTGGGCAGAGGAAGGATGCTGTGCTATCTGGAGTTCGAAAAGATTGCTGCGGCTGCTTTGTGGTAAACAGAGTGAGAGGAGGGTACTGGGACAGCAGGGAGGGTGTATGAGGCTGAGAAGGGGGTCCCAGCTCAGCACAGTGGCTCAGACCAGGTAGGGTTAGCAGAGATGGTTAGGAGCAGGCAGATTCCAGACCCATTTGGAAGGTGTAGGCTCTAGGATATCCTGGATGATTAGATGTGAGGTGTGGAAGAGACAAGTCAGCAGTGGTCTGTGGATTTCAGCCTTCAAAGGTAGATGAAGGGAATTGCAATTGACTGGGTTGTGGAAGACTCTATAGGTGGTGTGGAAGGAGCAAAGACCCTGAGTCCTATTTTAGATATGCTAAGTTTAAAATGTCAGTTGGATATCTAAGTTGAGAGGTCATGTAGGTGTTTGAGTCTGGAGTTGGGGAGAAAGGTCTGGGTTGGTGTTACAGACATGGGAGTTCTAGGCTTATAGATGGTAATGAAAGCCATGAGACTGGGGTGGTGCCTGTGACTCAAAGGAGTAGGGCATCAACCCCATATACTGGAGGTGGCAGGTTCAAACCCAGCCACAGCCAAAAACTGCAAAAGCCATGAGACTGGAGGAATTCCTAGGAGGAGGCCTGGTTCCCTGCTGCAGTAAGAGGTCAGGAAAGACAAGGGGAGCCAGAAAAGAGGATACTAAGCCTTGACCAATGAGTAAGAGGAAACCCTGCAGGGGTGGGGCACCTATGGCTTTAAGGAAACTTGTGGCCTTCCTGGTCCATAAGTGTGGCCTTTTCTTTTCTTTCTTTCTTTTTTTTTTTGAGACAGTCTCACTATGTCGCCCTGGGTAGAGTGCTGTGGTGTCAAAGCTCACAGCAACCTCAAACTCTTGGGCTTAAGCAATTCTCTTGCCTCAGCCTCCCAAGTAGCTGGGACTACAGGTGCCCACCACAGGGCCCGGCTATATTTTTGTTGGAGTTGTCTTTGCTGTTTAGCATGCCTGGGCCAGGCTCGAACCCACCAGCTTCTATGTATGTGGCCAGTGCTGCCCAACTGTGGACTTTTCACTGAATCCAAATTTTATACAACAAATCTTTTTTTTTTTTCCATTTTTGGCCGGGGTTGGATTTGAACCCTCCACCTCTGGCATATGGGGCCGGTGCCCTAGTCCTTTGAGCCACAGGTGCTGCCCCAACAAATCTTTTTTTTTTTAATTTCAGATTGATCGGAGGGTACAAATGTTTGGGTTACATTGTTTTCATTTTTAAGGTAAAGTTCGAGTTGTAGTGGAGCCCTTCACCCAGGGGTACTCTACACCCTCGCATTGTGCACATTAGATGAGATCCTGCCAATTGTCCTCCCTCTTCTCCCCTCCCCCACTCTTCTCCTCCCTCACTAGACTATACTTGTGTTTTTCTTTCTAGTTGTTTATATGCCGATTTTATATTAGTACTAAGTACACTGGATACTTTTTCTCCCATTCTTGAGATGCTTTACTAAGAAGAAAGTGTTTCAACTCCATCTAGATAAACACAAAAGATGTAAAATCTCCATCTTTTCTATGGCTGAATAGTATTCCATGATGTACATATACCACAGTTTGTTAGTCCATTCATGGGCTGATAGACACTTTGGTGGATTCCACATCTTTGCAGTTATGAATTGAGCTGCAGTAAACATTCTGGTGCAGATGTCCTTATGGTAAAATGATTTTTGTTCTTCTGGGTAGATACCTAGTAATGGGATTGCAGGATCAAGTGGAAGGTCGAGTTTTAGTTCTTTGAGAATTCTCCAAGGTTGTATTAGTTTGCAGTTTCACCTGCAGTGCAAAATTGTTCCCTTCTTTCCACATCCTCACTACCATCGGCAGATTTGGGACGTTGTGACATGGGCTAATCTTATTGGAGTTAGGTGATAATCTCAGAGTGGTTTTGATTTGCATTTCTCTGATTTACACAACAGATCCTTTTATTAAAAGGGTGCAGCAGTAAAAGATGAAGCTTTTCTTGCCTCCTTTTGTACTTAAAAAAGAATGATCTTGCAATCAGAAGGCTGCAGGTTCCCCACTTCTGCATGGGCCAAGAGAATGAGGTGTCCTGGGAGTGGGGAGAAGGGTGGTTAGAGTGCAGCAATCCTGCGTCAAATGCTACTGACAGGTCAAGCAAGACCACCAAGGGCTGATGAGTGGATTCAGCAGTGTGGAGGCCACTGGAGACCTCAGCACGAGCAGTTTTGGTAGAGTGGTATAGGTAGAACCGGGATGGGTTTAAGAGGGAATAGGAAAGCATAATGAGAAAGCAAAAATGGCAACTTTTGGGAGAAATCTCACATACTTGGATTCTGCCACTTCTGATATGACTCTGGGTAAATCACTTTTTTGATTCTCAAGTTTCTCCTTTTATAACGAAGGAATAGTAATAGGGGTGCTGTAAAGATTAAATATGTAAAAGAAAAGGCATATAAGTATTTAGTAAATGGATGTTAACATTATTGTGATACAATATTAACTACTATCACGATGTGGGCAAGATGCATAACTTTTCTGTGCCTCAATTTCCTTATCTATAAAATAGGAGTAATAATAGTATCTGCCCCATAGTGGTGTTGTAGCATTAAATGAGATCTGCATAAAGCATTTAGAATAAACAGCATGTGGCATACTATACAAAGTCCAATAAAGTGACTCCTGGTCTATCTCCTTTGTAAATGCATTGCTATACGGAAACGAACAGGGAGTGTCAAACTTTTAACTCCCCTGTCTCAGAGACTATTCTTGCGATGATGTGATTTAAGGTATATATATATATATATATATATATATATATATATAGTTTTTTGGCCTGGGCTGGATCTTAACCTGCCACCTCCAGCATATAGGGCCATAGCCCTACTCCTTTGAGCCACAGGCACCACCTACGATGACGTGATTTAAATTTTTGTTGGCAGCTGCCTCTGGTGCTTTGCAATTTGTGAAGTCCTATGCAAGAGGTGATTATTAGAACTGACTCCAGAGATGAACTAAAATATGCACCACAGAAGTTGTCTTGTCTTCACTTGAGAGTGAAGTCATAAGGGTTAACAGCTGTTTTCCATCTCCACGGAGAATCTGTGAGCAGTTTTATATCAGGAGAATGCACAATTCTTGTTGGCATTCTTAAACATTTTTGAGAATCCAAGAACCTTCCTCCAGAAAAGTATGCAAACAAACAAAAAAATTTAATAACCTGAAATAGGAAAATGTAAGACTAAGATTCAAAAATGTTACCTAAATTATAAGTTTTGCATTTTTTCTTTTTTCGAGATAGAGTCTCATGTCGCCCTTGGTAGAGTGTTGTGGCATCACAGCTCACAGCAACCTCCTTTTGGGCTTAAGCAATTCTCTCACCTCAGCTTCCCAAGTAGCTGGGACTACAGGTGCCCACCACAACACTCAGCTATTTTTATTTTTTGGAGCACAACACTTGGCTATTTTTATTTTTTGGTTGCAGTTGTCATTGTTGTTTGGCAGGCCCAGGCTGGGCTCGAACCCACCAGCTTCAGTGTATGTGGCTGGCGCCCTGCTCATCGAGCCCAAGTTTTGCATTTTTTCTACAACAGAAATTTATAAAAGAGGTGAAACATTTGCTTGGAAAGCCCAAAAGATACAGGTGATTTTTTTCCTTAGAACTTTTCCAATGGAGCAAGGTAGAATTAGTACTTGTAGCTTCCTTACAACAACACTATGGGGCAGAGACTATTATTACTCCTATTTTACAGATAAAGAAATTGAGGCACAGAAAAGTTATGCATCTTGCCCACATGATAGAAATTAATAGTGTATCATAAGGGAGGTACTTCGCTTTCTCTAATTGTGATTAGGGCTTGTTAGTGTTTCCTCATTGCCTTCAAGGAATAGTGGATATACAGTATTAAAGTTCTTTAAAACTGGAGTGCTCTGGCAGTTTCCTGTACAGTAAAATTAGAAGGAGAAATTTTCAGCTGGGTACAGTGGCTCACGCCTATAATCTTACCACTCTGAGAGGCTGAGGCGGGAGGATCACTAGGGGCCAGGGAGTTGAAGACCAGCCTGATCAACACAGTGAGACAATCCTTCTTCCCACTACCAAGAATTTAAAAAAAAAAAAAAGACAGGTATAATGGAATGTATCTCTAGTTCTAGCTACTTGGGAAGATGAGGTGAGGAGACCGTTTAGAGCCCAGAAGTCAGAGGCTTCAGTGAGCTATGATCACCACTGCACTTCAGTCTGGGTGACAGAACAAGAGACCATTCTTTGTAAAAAAAAAATAAAGAAAAGAAAGAAATCTTAAATTATGAGAAGATCACCCTATGAGAATTACTCTAAGATCATATTTCCCAAAGAATTTACTTCTAAGTCACTTAACTTGTTTTTTCCAGTAAAAAGAAGGGTTGAATGAAGCAAACTCCTGGTTCTATTTCTTACTCTAAAACTCTACCTTACTATGAAATACAGGCAGTCCCTGGGTTATGAATGAGATAGGTTCTATAGGTTTGTTCCTAAGTTAAATTTGTGTGTAAGTTACATTCACCTATTACCTGTAATAGCCTCTGTTTGTAAGTGCAAGTTGTACATAATTCAGATGTTTGTAACTCAGGGACTGCCTGTACAAAGTATTTCAAGGAAAGGAGTTTTAACATCCTACAGAAGAATTCCTGTCCTAGACTGCCACCTAGCCATCAAGGAAAAGCAAAACCTTTGATAACTTCTTTATTTGACTTTCATTTTTAATGTATTTTAATTTTTTAAATTAAATTAAAAAATTTTATTTCAGATTAAAATACATTGTACATACAATTAGATTACATAGTTTGCTTTTGTTAAAGTCTGAATTATAGCTATGTCCTTCACCTAGGAAGTACACCAGATACTCGTGCAATATACCTGCTGGGTGGGAACTTACTGCACCCCTCCCCCTACCTGAATTTAATTGAGGTTTTCTGTCAAGTGAGCACGTAGTTGTTAATCTACCAGTTTCAATTTAGTACTGAATACATATGCTTGTTTTTCCATTTTTGTGATACTTTGCTTAGGAGAATATTCTTCAAATCCATTCAGAGAGTTACAGAGTACAAAATTCCATCTTTTCTATAGTAGAATAGGATTCCATGGTATACATATATATAATTTGTTAATCCATTCATGTGTGCAAGAGCATTTGGGTTATTTCCACATTTTTGTGATTGTGAACTGTGCTACTTATAAACATCTGTGTGCAAACGTCCTTATGGTAAAATGTATTTTTTTCTCTTGGGTAGATACCCAGCAATAGGAGGTCATTGCTCTTTCCTGATGATATGATCTTATACTTAACCTCAGGAACTCCACCACAAGACTCATGGAAGTGATCAAGAAATACAGTACTGTCTCAGGATATAAAAACAATGTCCACAAGTCAGTAGCCTTCATATACGCCAACAGTCAAGCTGAGAATCAAACAAATACAATACCCTCATAGCAGCATCAAAAACGAAATACCTTGGAATATATTTACAAAGGAGGTGAAGGAACTCTGCAGAGAGAACTACGAAACACTGAGAAAAGAAATAGAGTATGTTAATAGATCAAAGAACATATGCTCATGGCTTGGAAGAATCAACATTGTTAAAATGTCTAGGCTTGACGCCCATAGCTCAGTGGTTAGGGCACTGGCCACATATATTGGGGCTGACAGGTTTGAACCCCACCTGGGCCTGCTAAATAACAATGACAACTACTACAAAAAAAAACCTGGGTGTTGTGGCGGGTGCCTGTAGTCCCAGCTACTTGGGAGGCTGAGGCAAGAGAATCACTTAAGCCCAACAGTTCGAAGTTGCTGTGAGCTGTGAAGCCACAGCACTTTACCGAGGGCGACATAATAAGACTCTCTCTCAAAAAATAAAATAAAATGTCTGTATTACTTAAAGCAATCTATATATTTAATCCCTTTAAAATACCAACACTGTACTTTGAAGATCTTAAAAAAATAGTTCTATGTTTCATATGGAAGATCTGAATAGCCAATGCAATTCCACAAAATAAGAGCCTCTTTAAGAGGCTTGGTGCCTGTAGCTCAGCACTAGGGTGCTAGCCACATACACTGGAGCTGGCGGGTTCGAATCCAGCCTGGGCCTGCCAAACAACAACGACAACTACAACCAAAAAAAATAGCCAGGTTTTGTGGCAGATGCCTGTAGTCTCAGCTACGTGGGAGGCTGAGGCAAGACAGTCACGTAAGCCCAAGAGTTGGAGGTTGCTGTGAGCTGTGACACCATGGCATTCTACCAAGGGCAACATAGTGAGACTCTGTCTCAAAAAAAAAAAAAAATCCTATTTGGAGGTATAACTATACCAGATTTCTGGTTATACTAAAGTCTACAGTGATCAAGACAGAATAACAGGGGCAGTGCCTGTGGCTTAAAGGACTAGGGCGCTAGTCCCATATACTGGAGGTGGCGGGTTCAAACCTGGCCACAGCCAAAAAATGCGAAAAAAAACCCCCAAAAAACCCAAAACAGAATAATAGGTATTGGCATAATAATAATTGAGACACAGATCTATGAAACAGAATAGAAAATCTGGAGGTGAAACTGGCCTCCTATTGCCATCCGATCTTTGATAAAACAAAACATACACTGGGGAAAAGAATCCCAATTCAATAAATGGTGCTGGGAGAAGTGGTCAGCCACATGTAAAAAAAAAAAAAAAAAGACTGAGGCAGTGTCTGTGGCTCAAAAGAGTAGGACGCTGGCTCCATATGCTGGAGGTGGCAGGTTCAAACCCAGCCCAAGCCAAAAAATGTAGCAGCAGCAGCAGCAGCAGCAGCAACAACAACAAAAAAACAAAAACAAAAAAGACTGAAATTTGACCCACATATCTCACCACTTACAAAAATTAACCCATGATGGATAAAAAGGAGGAATGGGCTGTGGCCACAAGTTGGCTGGAGCCGAAATTGCTCTCTATTCTTCCAGGCAAGAGGGAGATTTGGAGGAGGAAATCCCCAGGTGCAGGAAAGTAGGTGTCTCTGGTCCCTCTCCTGGGGTGAGAGTTCCTATGGTTTGCTGCCCACAGACAGCCCTTGGGTAGGAGGAGGGGTTTCCCTGCCCCTTCTGCTTGGCTCTGGGCTCCTTGGATCTGGTCTGCTCCCCGACTGTCCTCTCTTCTCATCTTTGTTCTCATAGTCCTTTTCAGTGGGGTTGCTGAACACCTCCATTACCTCTCCCTGTGATCTACCCCCAATTTCAATTGCTCCAAGTTCACTTCAGTCTAATCTTCCTCCTTTGAGCAATGACAGTCCAACAAGAGCTGCCTCTAAATGGCCATCTTGTTCTTCACTATAAATCTTTAATTTAATCTTTATCCCAGAACAGATTTAAAGCTGGTGGTACTTTTCCTGTTCACTTCTTTAGTTGCATTTGTTTTTTAAAATCACATTTTTTCACACTATTCTGAATTCAAAACAGAACAAAAATCTCACAAATTTAATCTTTAAAGTCAATATCTACTTAAGGAGTATTAATTTAAAAAAACACACAAAAATGTTTTTTGGTAAGAAGAGCAGATTATTTTTTTGAGATAGTCTCCTTTTCTCTCCCTTGATATAGTGCTGTGGTATCACAGCTCACAACTTCAAAGTCTTGGGTTCAAGTGATCCTCTTGCGTCAGCCTCCCAATTAGCTGGGACTACAAGTATCCACAACACCTGGCTATTTTTAGAGATGGTGTCTGGCTCTTGCTCAGGCTCGTCTTGAACTCCCGGAACTCAAGAGATGCACCCACCCTGGCCTCCCGGAGTGCCAGATTATAGGCGTGAGCCGCCACACTGGCCTTGATGGCTTCAATTTTGCTTTTGCCCCTGGAGTCTGTGTGTATGGACCACAACACATTGCTAGCACTTACATACATCTCCCTCTCACTTGAACAACTCAGTTCGGCACAAACCTTGAAGCCACCGGAAAGTTCACAAAACACAGTTGACAGAAGGCTGTTGCTGAGAAGCAGCAAGTATCAAACTGCCTTTTTTGTCACTTATTCATAAACCCAAGCAGAAAAATGAATTAGGGATTGTGCATAAGAATAACCTAGACAAAACGTGTCCTCGCTTTCTACTCAGTCCTCTTAACTAGAGGACGTGCTTTTTTTTTTTTTTTTTTTGAGACAGAGCCTCAAGCTGTTGCCCTGGGTAGAGTGCTGTGGCATCACAGTTCACAGCAACCTTCAACTCCTGGGCTTAAGTGATTCTCCTACCTCCGCCTTCCAAGTAGCCCGCCCACCACAATGCCTGGCAATTTTTTTGGTTGCAGCTGTCATTGTTGTTTGGTGGGCACAGGCTGGATTTGAACCTGCCAGCTCAGGTGTATGTGCCTGGTGCCTTAGCCGCTTGAGCCACAGGCTCCGAGCTGATATGCTTTTTGTTCAATTCTAACTGTAAAGGGAATGTTTGCTAATGTTTAACTAGACTCTTCCCAGTAAGTATCTTTACATTTGGAAAGAAATATAATAGAAAAAAGACCAAGATTTAAATTGATCTTATTTATATCCCATTCTCTTCCCAGTCTACTCATTCTGTCATAGAAAAAAATTTACAGAGCATCTGTCCTGTGCCAGGAGAAATGGAGGTGGCTGATCTAGGGTGGTTAGTTGTAGGTCTACAAAGACATAGTTGGAATAACAGGACACTTAGGAGGTAGAATTTAACAAGTCTTTGTAATGGATTGAAAGTGGGGAGAAAGTGCAAGGGAGCAGCCCAGGAAGCTTCTATCCCGGGGTTTATATCTGGGACAACTAGTGGGGGGCAGATATGGACTGGGGCAGGAGGGTGATTTTTCTGAGCTTCTGTTCAAAATAGTCTAGGGTAATTTCAGGAATCATAAACCCCTAGAAATTAGGGCATAATTCTGTATCAATGTGTACATACTGAGGAGATAATCCTGTGTTTGACACTTAATAAATTTAATGACTCCATAAAGAAAGGTTAGGGATTAGTTCATAGTACAGAGAAACTTGAAAAGTTCTGTGTTACACTCATATCAAACAGATGGTTTTACCAAATTGCTTGAGCAAATGATCTTTAACGAAGCTGTATCTCTGGGTGGTGCCTGTGGCTCAGTGAGTAGGGCGCCAGCCCCATATACCAAGGGTGGAAGGTTCGAACCCAGCCCCAGCCAAACTGTAACCAAAAAATAGCTGGGTGTTGTGGTGGGTGCCCGTGGTCCCAGCTACTCGGGAGGCTGAGGCAAGAGAATGGCCTAAGTCCAAGAGCTAGAGATTGCTGTGAGCTGTGATGCCAGCTGTGAGCTGTGATGCCATGGCACTCCACTGAAGGCCATAAAGTGAGACTCTGTCTCTAAAGACAAAACAAAACAAAACTGTATCTCAAGAGTATCTTATGCTTATGATCTAGTACAAGGATAAGGTAGTATCAGTGAGACGTGATAACTTCTTTCAAAAATAGCACAGGACTTCCTCTTTAGCTTTGCTATCAAAAGCTGGATTTGATACAAATTGGTTTCCACAATATGATAAATGACTCTGTAAATCTGAAGAGATCCAAAGCAAAGCCAGTATAGAATGCAGATTTATCGATCATTAGTTACATGGTGTTTGCTACAACTGATTTGGTTCTATATTGTAAACTTATCATTTTTCTCTTAAATCAAGTTTTTGAGGCAACTTTGCTAAACCTCATGAATTTGGATAAAGTCAACTATTGGACAACTCTAAACAGAAACTAGATAAATACCAACAAAATGCTTTGAGGAGTTATGTTTCTCAGTCTTAAAGGTTTAGTAAAGACATTTGCATCAGTAGTCAAAAATGTTACAAAACACTTTCTACTTGATCACAATATATGTAGAAAAGACATTATCAACTATAGCCACATGTTCCATCCCTCTGCTCTCAATTTAACTAACTTAGAATAGTAAAGAAATGTTATTTTACAATTTAAAAAAGAACAAAACTTTGGCTCTGGCCCATATGTATAAGTTCCATCTTCCTAAGCAAATTATCAATTACCCATTGGGAGGGAGATTATCATGAGGGCGAAATGTGAAAAATCTTGGAGGAATATTTTTTGCCTAATAATTTCCTAAATGGTACACAGATTCTTAAATAATTGAAAGGTGTTTTCATATATGTCAGGGGTGTCCAACCTGTGGGCCACATGTAGATTATCTGAGCACGATTTTGCTCATCTGTGGTGTCACATATCACGAAAAGTATCCATGGACCTTTTCTTTTGTTCATTAGCGTTCACTAGTATTTGTGTATATACTGTGTGGCCTAGGACAACTCCTCTCCTTCCAATGTGTGGATAGGAGAAGAAATAAGGTTGGATATGGTGTAAGAGATTTCCCATCAGAGTAATAACACAGCAGTAATTAATGCTTTTTCTAGGTAACCATTTGGTGGTACTTATTCTTTGGCTTCTATTTATGGTCCAGTGAAATGACAGATTAAAGAAAAGTTCTGGAATTTGAGAACTACCTAGAAATAATATGCTGTAAGCAGAAAAGCTGAACTGCAGCAAAGGCTCTAAATATATAATTAAGAAATAAAGGAGGCTCGGCGCCTGTGTCTCAATTGGCTAAGGCGCCAGCCATGTACACCTAAGGTGGGGGGTTCAAATCCCCAGCCCAGGCCCACCAAACAACAACGATGGCTGCAACCAAAAAATGGCCGGGCGTTGTGGCGGGCGCCTGTGGTCCCAGCTACTTGGGAGGCGGAGGCAGGAGACTCGCTTAAGCCCAGGAGTTGGAGGTTGCTATGAGCTGTGATGCCATGGC
>CAUYQV010124177.1:0-36037 GCA_963574575.1 Galagoides demidoff
GCCTGTGGTCCCAGCTACTTGGGAGGCTGAGGCAGGAGACTCGCTTGAGCCCAGGAGTTGGAGGTTGCTATGAGCTGTGATGCCATGGCACTCTACCCAGGGGGATAGCTTGAGGCTCCTGTCTCAAAAAAAAAAAAAAAAAACCAGAAAATAAGCACCGGTGAGGATGGGGCAAAACTGGAATCCTAACGTACTGTTTGTGGAAATGTAGAATGGTACAACCACTGTGAAAACCTCTGGTATTTCCTCAAAACAAAATTAATTATAGAATTACTATATGATCTAGCAGTTCCACTTCTGGGTATATACCCAAAGAATTGAAAGCAGGCTCTGGAAGAGATTATTGCACACCATGTTCATAACAGTACTATTTCTAAGAGCCAAAAGGTGGAAACAACCTCAGCATTCATTGACAGATGATTAATATATGTATGTAGTATTTACAATGGATGTCCAGGCTCAGTGGCTGACACCTATAATCCTAGTAGTCTGGAAGGTGGGGAGGTGGGAGGATTGCTTGAGGTCAGGGGTTCAGGACCAGCCTGAGTCAAAGCAAGACCCTGTCTCTATTGAAAATCAAAAAATTAGTTGGCCATGGTGGTAAATGGCTGTAGTCTCAGCTACTCAAAAGGCTGAGGCAGGAGGATTGCTTGAGTTTGAGGTGGTTGTGAGCTAGGCAGACTCCATGGTACTCTAGCCTGGGCAACAGTGCAAGACCCTTACCTTGAGAAAAAAGACAATAGAATATTATTTAGCCTTAAAAAGGAAGGAAATTCTGACACATGCTAAAACATGGATAAACCTTGAAGACTGTAAGCCAACTAAAATAAGCCAGTTATTAAAGGACAAACACTGTATGATCTTAGAGTAGTCAAATTCATATAGAGGTAGAATGGTGGTGGGAAAAGGGAACAGGGCAGTGGGCAACTACTATGTAATGGCAACAGAATTGTAGTTTTGCAAGATGAATAGAATTCTGGACATAGATGGTCGTCATGATTGCATCACAAAATGAATGTACTTTATGCCACTGGACTGCACACTTAAAAATGGTTAAATGGTAAATTTTATGTTATGTGTATTTTACCACAATTTATTTTTTAAAAGCTGTAATATTAAGAGTAACTCAGTACCTAGAGTTAAAATCAAATTTCTCCAGAATGATTTTTATTCAAAAGAATTTATGAAAGCCATAAATCACTTTCTGAATGAGGTCACAGTCAATGTGGACTCTTGAGTATCTTGATTTGGTCAGGAACAAAAATCAAAACATGACAAAGTGAGAGCTGCTTGAAAGGACCTCAATAATTAATGAACTTTGAAAAATGTTCAAAGCCTCTATTTATTTATAATGAAAATACTCTGCATACTCAGAGCTGATTCTATCTGTAAGATTCCTTATAAACCAGATTAATAATTCAAACACAAATTCATTCACCTGGGTATCTTCTGATGGTTATGGATTTTTGTTCTCTAGAAATCTATACTGGCAGTGTCCTATGACTCACCAAAAGAGCCTGTGGCAAGACTCAATGTGTGATTCTCTCTTTATCTTCCTTTCCCACTCCGGATATCTAATGTTTGATATGAAGGGAAAATAATTTCTTTTTTTTTTTTTTGAGACGGAGCCTCAAGCTATCCCCCTGGGTAGAGTGCCGTGGCATCACAGCTCATAGCAACCTCCATCTCCTGGGCTCAAGCGAGTCTCCTGCCTCCGCCTCCCAGGTAGCTGGGACCACAGGCACCCGCCACAACGCCCAACCATTTTTTGGTTGCAGCCGTCATTGTTGTTTGGTGGGCCCGGGCTGGGGATTCAAAACCGCCACCTTAGGTGTACGTGGCTGGCGCCTTAGCCGATTGAGCCACAGGCGCCGAGCCGGAAAATAATTTCAAAGTCACCTCTTGTCTACTTGTACTTTTTGCAAGTGGAGCTCTTTCATTATGATTATTGTTCCTGTTAATATTATTATTGTTATTAGAGTTCTTTGAAGACTCTTAGTGGTTTGAATCATCACAGATTATAAGGTAGGCAGGCATCTTTCCAGGCAGTGGTGCATGAAATGGAGGAGAATGTTCAAGTAGACCATCTATGAGCTCTACTTGGCTGGACAGGAAGGCTGGTGACAGAGAAGTGAAATTTGTTCTTTTGCTTTCATAGATTCCAAAGGACTTTCTGTTTATTTTGGTTTGAATCCCCCCTCCAACTCATTTAGAATTGGTTTCCATTGTGGTGGTGGTAAGGGATGGGCCTTTGAGGGGCAATTAGGCCACGAGGACTCTAACCTTATGAATGGATTAATGTCATCATCATGGGAGTGCATTAGTTACTGCAGGAGTTTGGTCCTCTTTTCTGTATTAAGTTCTATCACCATTTCTTGCCCTTCTGCCTTCTGCCCATCCACTGTGGAATGACCCTGACAAGTTGCCAGTACCATGTTCTTGGATTTCCCAGCCTCCAGAGCTGTAAGAAATACATTACTCTTCTTCATAAATTACTCAGTCTGTAGTGTTCTGTTATAGAAGCAGAAAACAGACTAAGACACTGTCCCTTAGTGAGAAACTTCCCATAAATTTACCCATTATGAAAGTTAACTAATTGGGCTACTTGGTACCCAGATATTTGTGGGGTTTCTTTTACTTTATTATTTTTTTTTAAGTTTCAGATTAATATAAGGGTACAATGATTAGGTCACAATGTTTGCATTTGTTAGGTAATGTCCCTGTTGTACTTGTGTCTCACACCCATGAAGTGTGCCATATACCCTTACATTGTCCTCATTAGCTGGAGCACAATGTAAGGAGGGCATATGGCCCCCCGCCTTCTTCCCTCTCTCCCTTCTTTCCTTCTCTCTCCCCCCAACTTGAATTGAATTGATTTTTTTTAATTGATTTTTTATCTTGTGTGGGCATATATTAGTTTTTCTACTGGCTTCATATTAATATTGAGTATGTTAGGTACTTGCTTTTCCATTCTCGTGATACTTTTCTAAGAAGAATGTGTTTCAGCTCCATCCAGGTTAATATAAAAGATGTAAACTCTCCATCTTCTTTTTTATGGGGTGCCTAGATATTTGGCCAAGCATTATTCTGGGTGTGTATGTGAGGGTGTTTCTGAATGAAACAAACATATGAATTGGTGAACTGAGTAACGCAGATTGCTTTCTCTAATGTGGGTGGGCTTCATCTAATCTATTGAAGACCTAAATAGAACAAAAGTGGCTAAGAGAGAACTTTGCCTAGCTGACTGCTTGAGCTGGGACTTTGGTCTCTCTTTGCCCTGAGATTAGTACTCATCCCATCTCCTTTCTTGGTTCTCAGGCCTTTGGACTTATACTGCACTCTCCTTGGGCTCCAGCTTGCCAGCTGAAGATTATGGAATTCTCTTTCTCTCTCCTGTATATCTCCCTCCTATTGCTTCTGTTTCTTTTCTGGAGAATCCTGACTACTATTAAACCTGCATTATAGAAAGATTTGCAGCTTCTTTTTTGGCCATGATAGCAGCAAATATTTGTTCATTATGGAAGATAGTACTGACAATAGCAAAGACTAATATGAACCTAGCCCTTTCAGTGACAGTCAGAAAATAGATTTTAGCCTCAGTCCATTACTAATCAGTTGGTGAGACTATAACAATCCAGATATATATAAATTCACTTTTATTCCCTTTTTTTAAACCATCCCAGATCTTGGTGGCTTAAAACAACCATTTATTTGGCTCATGATTCTTTGGGTAGACTGTGTAGTTCTTCTGGTCTAGGTCATCTCAGTTGATTTTTGCTGTGTTTCCTAATGAGTCAATTGCAAGTAAGCTGGTACTGGGTAACCCAGGGTACCTTCATTCACATGTCTGGCAATGGGAAGTAGTTGGTCAAGGCCAGAGATGAAATTGAGCACAGTGTCTCTCATTATCCGGCAGACTAGCTCAAGCTTCTTCACAGGGAAGAAAGAGAGGAGAAGGAATGGGGAGGGGCAGGAAGATTCATTTTCTCGGGAACAGGAAGTGATATTGAAAGAGATTCGGGGTTTGGCGCCTGTGGCTAAAGTGGCTAAGGCGCCAGCCACATACACCTAAGGTGGCAGGTTCGAATCCAGCCCGGGCCTGCCAAAAACAACAATGACGGCTGCAACCAAAAAATAGCTGGGTGTTGTGGCGGGCACCTGTGGTCCTAGCTACTTGGGAGGCAGAGGCAGGAGAATCGCTTGAGCCCAGGAGTTGGAGGTTGCTGTGAGCTGTGATGCCACAGCACTCTACCCAGGGGGATAGCTTGAGGCTCAGTCTAAAAAAAAAAAAAGAAAGAAAGAGATTTGGAGGAGGCTGGCTAGGATTCCTAAGAGCAGCAAGAAAGAGCATCAGTGCCCAAGTATTTTCAAATCTGGTACCACGTTTGCTACATTTCTGTTGGCCAAAGTGAGATTCATGGTCAAGCCATGAAACAGACTCCACGTCTTGATGGGAGGAATTACAAAGTCACTTTGGAAGGGTTGTGCATACAAAGATGGGAAGAATTATTGGCTATGTTTGTAGTCGACCACAGGACTCAGCAAAGGTCACCCTCATCCCCTTTAACTCTCCCTATAACCTTGTGAGGTAGGTGTTAGGGTGGTCTTGGATGAGATCCCAGGTGTGACCCTGAAGAAAGCCTGTTGGACCCTTTGAAGGCGGCTGGCTTGTATCTTTTTGTTTCTTTCGAGGCTTCAGAGTCCAGGTACTTCTTTCAGAGACAAGCATCCTGTCCGGATGGATAATTTAATTCCAAACACTCACCTATACATATGTCATTGCACTCAGGAGGATGAAGAGGCAGCTGCATTTAGTCTAATCACCCAAAAGCTGAGTTTCTGAGCAGTCATATGCATGTTTACAAAGGACCTGCCATATGCAGGGTACTCTCCACCCGCAGTGGACAAGGGTAACTAAGGAGGTTGGGCTGTGAGGCATAAATACAACTTGTGTAAGTACACTAGAGACAACAGGGCTTCCTATAAAATTCCTAGGAAGGCATCATTTAGGTGACACAGACTTCATGTAAGACCAGGAGTTATAAAGTCCCTGCATTCTCCTCCACGCTGTCAGGACTTCTCACCCTGCTCATCTTTTCTTCCTTTAAGTCTCAGCCCTAAATCCTTGTTAGACATTTTTCACATGAGGCGGTTTTCCCCTTCCTTCCCCTCCACTCCCCTTCCCTCTCCAAGACAGGGTCTCATTCAGTCACCCTGGGGGTGAGTGCCATGGTCTCATAGCTCACAGCAACCTCAAACTCTTGGGCTCAAGAGATTCTCTTGCTTCAGCCTCCTGAGTAGCTGGGACTACAAGCACCTGCCACAACACCAGCTACTTTTTAGAGACAAGGTCTTGCTCATGCTTGTGCTGGTCTCGAACTCCTGAGCTCAAGGAATCTGCCCGTCTTGGCCTTGTGGAAAGTGGCTGGATTTCTTGCACATCTCATCCACTTGTCTTCTGTTTGCTCCTCACTCTGTTTTTGTTTTCACTACCATGGTCATGATTTGGTCTTGTGTCTCTCAAGCTCTTCTTCCTTTCTACCACTTTCTGTGATTATTGCTTCCTGAGTTCCTCCTGGTCTTCTTTGATCTTCTGAATGTCCCAGCATAACATCCTCCAGTCCTCATATCCTCATCCAAAAGATTTCACATAGTCCCTTCTGGTCATCCTTTTAATCATTTTGATCATAAGTCTTTGTGAATTTCCTGATCAAATCCAGTTTTTCATCTACTAAAATAATCTCAGCTAGAAAGTCTCAAGTAATCCCTGCTTAGTCCTCTGTTCAGATTTTGTTGACAACATGATGCTTGCAATTCCTTTGCAACAATTCTTCATTGGCTTGTCTTTTTGCTTTCGTCTCTGAGCTTTTAAGATTATCTTTTTCTAGACTGCAATTTATATCTTTGATCTCAACACCAGTAATTGAGTTGGCTGATCTATTAATAGGGCAGCCCCCTAAATGCCTCTGGTATCTGCTAGAACAGATATTATTTGCTTCAGTAAAGTCCTGCCTAGATTTTATCAGGTTCTGCTAGCCCAATCAATTATGACAATCCTAATCCGAATATAGTTCATTTCAGCAAAGGTAACAAATAAATCCCTCATTTGTTGTTCTGTCTTTTCTCAGATTTCTTTATTGTCATCATGAAGTTCAAAGTGTTTGCCTGATATTTGAAAGGACCCCTCCCTACTATATTGGGTCAAGACCCCAGGTCCTATATTTTCCCTCCTTAGCCCTTATAACAATTAAAACTAAATGGTTATTGGCGTAATTACTTATTTAATGTCTATATACTCACTAAGCTTTTATTAGATAATAAGCTTCCTTTCCTATAAAGAATCATCTCTTCTTCCCAGAAAGGGATAAGAGAACATAAAAGGATAAGAAGTTAATTCATCAAATTATCTCAAATTTAAGTTTATCCTCCATAAACTTTTACCAAAGCAGTGAGTTGAAGTACGTATTTTGATTAAGGATGTGGGCTGGGAAACCAGACTCTCTCTATTTGAGAAGTTTTGTCACTATTTGACAAAGTGGGTTGAGAAATGACATGACCTTTTCATGCCTATTGTTCCTCACCTATAATATGGGGATAATAATATTAATCTCTGCCTTACAGGGTCCCTGTAGGTATTAAATGAATTGATATATGTAAAGTTCTTAGAAAGCTGCCTGGCGCATAATGATTACTCATAAATATTAGTGTGGTTGCATTCTATAATCGTTGTTATTATATCAGTCCTGCCATCTACTACTTATCTTGTCTATCCATTTTGTGGTGTTCTATAAAAATTATAGTGTCTGTGAAAAAAAAGGACCATCAGCTCAAAGTGCTGCCATCTAAACATGCTTAAAAAGCACTTTTTTTTTTTTTTTGCAAAGAATTAGAAGAGAGGTGCAGGGATGTAAAGAGGGGGGACACTCATTCTTTGTCTTGCTGAAGGTCCATGCCTCCTGGGAAGCTACTCTTTCTAAATATTGGCAACAGGGGGCTTATCCTGCCTTTTCATTCTCAAGGAGGTAAGGTGCTGGCTTCAAACTAGGGGAACACTACAGGTGCACACAGAAAAGTCAGGGATAAGAGTCAATAGGAGGACAGAGGCAAAGCTATCATGAACCTGAAGCTGGTAGTTAATATGCTCTTTTAAACTAACGTTCTCTACCCTTTTGATTCCCTCGTTATAGTTGCCTCTCTGGGATGCCCTCTCAAGACAGGTGCTCCTGAGTGTCATGGTCACTATTCTATTTTCTCCTTCCTCCCATTCAAGGTGGTAAGGATCCAGGGCTATCACAGAAGACTCTGCCCTCCTGGACAATCCCATTCCACTGCCTTTGCCTACCCCACTCTACTTCTCCAGCCCAGAAACCTGCGGTCTTCCTGCTACCCCAACACATATACACACACACACTCTCTCTCTTTCTCACTCTGCCATTTTCGGCATCTCACCAGGGCAAGGCTCTTTGTGCCTCACAGTAAGTTCCTAAGAAACAAATTTATACTTTGGGAGAAAGTGGAGTATTTATGGTTTAAGTTCAGGGACTAGGGATCTGGGAACACCTGAGTTGTAGTGTTGGTTTAGACACCAATTGTGTGACTGGGCACCTTACTTAACATCTTTGACACTCATTCTTCTCCTTTGAAAAGTGGGAATATGAATTCCTATGTTAGAGAGCAGTTGGAATAATTGAGATTTATATACAGCACTTAAACCACAGGCCTGGTTTGCAGTAAGCAATGAATAAATGGACGTGATCATTGATGTTTCTGTACTAATGAGAAGAGTTTAGACACAATATTGTTTTGCTTTATGTGCCCTCCCTCTCTGCCTAATTCTGTCTTTCTTACCTGGTAAAATAACTTGTTTTATAGAGACAACGCCTTCTGTTTTGATGCCTCGAATCCCAAAGTAGGGCTTCTTTTAGTAAAATTCCAGCCTAATGAACATTTTGGTGAACTAGCAAGAGCAAGGATTGATCAACAAGAGGTCTGGATTCTAATTCCTGCTATGCCTTTTTTTTTTTTTTTTTGAGACAGAGTCCCAAGCTGTCACCCTGGGTAGAGTGCCGTGGCATCACAGCTCACAGCAACCTCAAACTCTTGGGCTTAACTGATTCTCTGGCCTCAGCCTCCCAAGTAGCTGGGACTACAGGCACCCAACCTGCTCTGCTATTTTAACAAGTCAGGCAATTTTGGGAAGTCATTGTTCTTTGAAGGCCATCAATTTCTTTCATAAGAGTTGGGTTAAGATGGACTTTAAAGTTCTTTCTGATTTTGATATGCTATGATTCTATAGGAAAAGGTTTTTCTCTGGGTGGATGCTTTTATTTATACTTAAGAACCTTGACAGATATGTTTTCTTCTTCTGCAACCTCTTATTGTGTAGCTTTATCTTGCTTCACATTTTTCACAGGCAAACACGATAGTTGAAGGTAGACTACGGAGTGATCATTCTAGCTTTGGATTTCTAGACTATCACTTGGCTTTAGGCCAGTGATTTAACTTCCCTAGGCCTCAGTGACAAATGGGGATAGGCAGAGGGTAGGTGTGAAGATGAAAAGAGGTGAAATATTTAGACTATATAATCCCAAAGGCTATAGCTTTATTGTCCTATAGGGCATTAGCCAGTTTGTCTCTAACTTGGCAACTTATTTCAGAATATCTTTCCTCCACAGACTCTGAATACCCTATTACCATTTTACTGGTTCCTTCATTAATTAATGAGTTGAATGGAATCTTTCACATGTATTTCATTCTATGTTTTTTTGGTACAAGAATCCTGCTTTTAACTTTTTGAAAATTGTTCTTTGATGGGTTCTGACTGACTCTACTCGATAGATTGACATCGGCAATTCTTGCTTTACTAGAAAGGCAGATTAAATTATTGAAAAAATAAAAACACACTGCATTTCCATTTTGATACTTTCTGCCCCCTTCTTCCTTGTCTCAGTAGGCTGAAGCCAGGCCCTATGGGGGTGAGGGGGGTGGAAATTCCTTGGAGGAATCTCTCCTTACTAGAATAAGAAATAAGCAAGAAGGAGTATGAGCTAGGCAGAAAGAGATACTCTCATTGTGGCCTTTACATTTATGACTAGCAAGATAATGAAGGAAGGTAATTCTGAAGGCTTTATGTCAGTTTTAACAGTCCCTGAAGCACTGAGAAAGATAATAGTCAATGGATGGTGTCCATAAGGATTTTTTCTCCTTCTCCCCTGACAGCCATTGACAGGATCATTTTGCATTCACAACTGCTGTCATTGGAGCATGGAGAAAAGGCCCTGTAAGGCCAGTAGGATGAGGGCGACTTCCCCGCAAGGATCTCTATTGTCATCACGACAGCAATAATAATGACTATAATTTTCATTTTGCTTTTCTATAGAGTGTCTATCTACATTGTGGAGCTTAAGGGTACAGGATTTAGGTCACATAAACTCACACTTGCATAAAATCACACTTTGTAATTTTGCAAGAGTATCTTATGAAACTGTAAAGAGAACCTATGCAACAAGATTAAAGTCATTACCAATGCAGGTCACTTGACTAATACAATTATTTATGGGATGCTAATAGCTTTTCAGAGGCTTTCAGATACACTGTCAATTTGACAGCAGTTTTGTTTTTTTTTTCTTGGTGTGGATTGTTAGACTACTGCCAGTTTTTGTCCCCAAGGACATGGTTTATCATTTGGGGGAGTGGGAATGTAAATTAATTGCAAATCAGCTCTCAGGCGTCCTTTGGTAGTTTCTCCTTATTAAACCATAAGGACAGGAACCATGCCCTCATCTCCTAGTGTGCACAGAGCTAAACTTCAGTGTTCTAGCTTTCTGACAGATAGTTTTAAAGACATCAGACACTGCCAAAGCACAACTCAGAAAGGGGGCTCCGTGAATGAGGCTGGAAGAGAGGACCACGTGCGATCCCAGTGCTGCACGAAAAACCCCTAAGAGGGGCCTAGAGTTAGAGAGAAAGCAGACTGCTGGAGACAAAGAAAAGGGTAGTGGAGAAATGATGAAAATGATCGAAGCAAGCAAAAAGAACAGACTAAAGAGAGAGAAATAACAGAAGAGGACGACAAAATTAAAAGGAAAACCGAGCCCCCAAAGCAGCGCTCAGCAGCAGGCGAGCATGCGCGGAGACTACAGCCCCCAAGATGCCTTGCGGCGCCCCGTCTCCTAGCAACCCCGCTAAACAAGATGTCGGTCTCAGAGGGCCATCCCCAGAGGGCGAGAGCTCCCTCTCTCCAAGGAGGCCTGAGCAGTTCACGAACTGGAGCACCGTCGATGCTGTTGCGCTCAGAGAAAGAGCGTCAGGCTCGCGGGTCTTCTTTTCCCAATGGACAGAGGACGAAAAACTCTTTGAACAGAACCTCCTCCTACCTGCTGCAGCAGATCATTCACCGCTTCCAGGAGTTGGATACAGACGGAGAGGACGAGCAGGGCGAGGACGAGGTGGAATCCGACCCGTCCTCAGAGTCGGAAATGAAGAATGTGGAGGTGTGCCTTCCCCCACCCCTCACTCCCTGGTTCCCTCTTCCAGCCGCCCGGCGCACCCCTCGCCAGTCCTCGCGTAGCCCACACCTTCGCAGGCTGTCGCCTCCAAGACCACCTCTCCCTGACGACCACGAGGCCCCTCTTTTCTTCACTTTCTCCTACCCCATTTCCTCACCCCTACCTGAAATGTCTCCAGATTTCTTTCTTTTTCATTAACACATTTGATTTCTTAGGAGTCAAGCTGCGCAGCGTCGTTTTGAAAAAAGCATCTATGTATTTGTATGGGAGTTATGGTTTTAATTTTAACAAAATTATACTCTGACAGTATTGTGAATAAGCAGGGCTCACCTTTGGCTTCTCCAGGACCTGTTTGCCAGACTATAAAGTACTCCAACACCCTTCCCCAGTTCTTATCCCTTCAGCCTCCTCCTTCCAGGAAATAAATAAATAAATAAAAATAGAAAAAGAAAGAAATTACTTTCTTGAAATATTCTGATAAGTGCTTCCTCGAAGACTAGGTGACTTAAAAGTTTAACATATTATGTCTGCCAGGGGTATGTATGTGCCTTATATTAATACCAGCAACATGTCCACGCAGCAGAAAGAAGCCATAGGTTGTTCAAACAGGCAGCTCACTGTGGAAGTTTCCAACATTTCACCTGTATTGCCTGGGACGGTCACTTGGCCTTTCACATTATGACAAATTCCCTCTTTTCTATACATCCAACTTCTTTCTTACACTTATTATCACCTTCTTGTCTTTTTTTACTTCTCATAACATCCCTTCCTTCTCTTGGCTTCTAATAAATTATTTGCTTTCTTTCAAAAACATTATTAGAGTTTCACTCTTTCCATACTCTGTTAGGTTTTTCTCTTTGTCTTCCAGGAAACTCAGAACTAATATTTTTCTTCATTTCAATAGTTTTCTTTTTTTTTTTGAGACAGAGCCTCAAGCTGTCCCCCAGGGTGGAGTACCGTGGCATCACAGCTCACAGCAACCTCCAACTTCTGGGCTCAAGGGAGTCTCCTGCCTCAGCCTCCCAAGTAGCTGGGACCACAGGCGCCTGCCACAACACCAGGCTATTTTTTTGGTTGCAGCTGTCATTTTTTTGGTGGGCCTGGGCTGGATTCGAACCCACCACCGTAGGTGTTTGTGGCTGGTACCTTAGCCGCTTGAGCCACAGGCACTGAGCCAATAGTTTTCTTTAGATTAGGTTTTTCTCTCATTTTTCCTTTTCCTTTATACTATAAACTGCTTCAAATTCTTTTGAGAAGTAGATATAATATACAGGAATATAATATTTTCAATGTCTTCTTTCTGTGATATCTCTTCTGATTTTTCTTCTTTGCATCTTTCCATCTTTTCCTAGTCTCCTTTCCTCCTTGAGGTCAAACATATTCCGTGTTATGCCTGTGCCCTTTCACAGATTCCTTTTGTCCTTTGTCTTATTTCTTCTCAACCTGTACCCCCCTCCCCTCAACCTGCAAGTTATCTGTTACTCGGTTCTACCATTAACCATTTATACTCTTCCCCCACTTGGGTTCCTCTTCTTTTATGATGTCCCCTGTTCACATTCAACATTTGGCTTGTTTTTTTACACCTTTATCCCCCATTTTGTCTTTTCTCTTCTTTAGCTTCCTTCTACAAAAACTAGTTACACTTTAGTTTTGCTTAAAGTTGACCAGAGATAACTTATTACTTCTGCCACTATCAGAAGGTAGACTACCTAAAGTTAGAATACTATTATCCTGTTCCTTAGTACTTCTTTTGTCTTTTGTTCTTTTACTTTGCTGCATTTAACAGTGACTGTTGCAAAACTGTAACAGTGTTTTTGCAACTTTGAAATGTTTGTATGGTTTCCACCAGCTTCCACCCAGAGGAATTCACAAATGAGCCACCAGTATACTTTATTATTGTGATTAACACACAGCTCTTCAGCTATGGGGTTCATTAGTACCATTGTTAATCTGTCTTCAGTATGCCATTAACAAACCATAGAAAGGGTTGACTTGAAGTAATTCTTTTTGGCTTATATATGAGTGTGGGAAAAGTTTCATTATGTCTTCCATTTACATTATAAATATTAGTATTTATTTTGTGTTCTTACATTCTGACTTTCATAGTATTGCATACACTTTAATATGCTGAATAAACTGAAAAGTTAAGTTGTAAAAAGAAACATTTGGACATTCACGTTCAATGCTTTGTTTTGTATGTCTTAGCTTGGTTAAGATTTGCAATGTTATTGTGGTCGGGATGATTATTGAATGCTTGTGATACACTTAGCCTCAAACCTCAGAAGCCCTTATGAATTTAAGGGAGGCGGTACAGACCAGCTGTTCAGAACACTCTTTGGAATCAGAGATTTATATCTAAGGTTTGGTTTAGCCTTTTGTTAGCTGCGAGATCTTGAGGAAGTTATTTAACCTCTCTATGTTTCATCTGTAATGTGGAAATTATAATAATATGAGAATTAAATGAGATCTTTCATGTAAAATGCCCAGCATAATGTTGATTTATTTTTGGTACTATTACTTACAAAATATGTAATAGTAACTTACACGTTTTTATCTGCTAACTACAGCCCATTAAATGATTTAATTAATCTAGCCTTCATTGAACAAAGATTCATTGAATGATTGCTATGTAGGAGGCAGTTTTTGGATTGGATACATGAAGTAGAAGTATCTGGGCCCCCAAACTGATGCATGAAAACCACTTTTTTCCCAGTAAGCTAAAGTGAGTAATAATGCCTACTTATGGTTATGAACATCAAATTTAATAAACTCTATGTTACCATTCTTAATATACTGTCTGATTCAGAGTTGACTCTCAAAAAATTATAGATTGGGTGGTGCCTGTGGCTCAAGGAGCAGGGCGCTGGCCCCTTATAGGGGAGGTGGCAGGTTCAAACCCAGCCCTGGCCAAAAACTGAAAAAAAAAAAAATTATAGATTGAAAAATAGTAACAATAAACAGTAATGACAGAAGATGAGAATGTGATTGAGGGCTTATATGGTCCCTGCAGTCAAAGTGAGATAAGACTGTGAGTCCATCATAGCAATTTGGCCTCTGTAGTATGCTGTACAGAGGTGAGTGTAGATGACAGCTCGGCTGTGGGGATCAGGGAGGACTTCAGGGGAAGCAGACTGTGGTCCGAGAGGCAGTGTGCGGCTGGCACCAGCCTTTCCTACTGCTCAGTTATGACAGCAGAGGCAGCAGCCTAGGCACAGGCCAGAATACAGACAGAGTGGGGACACAGACTTGAGTCTCAGCAGTGGGAATTGCTTTGTTGTCCAGGTGAGATTAGATTAGAGGATAGTAAGACACAGTCAGGGAGGTCAGTGGGCAGAGTCTACCAGTATCCAGGAGGGAGGGAGAGAGTCTGGATTAAGGCAATGACTGCAGGAATGGAAAGGAAGCTAAAGATGAAAACATATTTAAAATATTTAATATGGGACGGTTTTTTTTTCAATTTTCTCTTTTTTTTTTTTTTTTAGTAAATCATAGCTGTGTATGTTAATGCAGTCATGGAGTACAATGTGCTGGTTTTATATACAATTTGAAAAGATGGGACAGTTATTAATTGAATATTAGAAGTCTAGGATGACTGTGAGGCCTATGGCATGGTCTGGGGAGAGACTAAGGCTATTTTCTACAATAGGAAACAGAAAGATGGAGCAATGTATTAAAGAATTGGAATTATAAGCCCTAAGAGTGGGAGTCAGGAGAGGGGTCTCAGAGTAGGAAACTCCTGCTTACCTCTTATTTACCAAACACCTGAAATTGCTTGTGTTGTGTACTTTTCTGTCTCCCAGACTGCACAGTAAGTCCCTTACAGACAGGCACCATGTCTGTCTGGTTATTTACTAGGTCTTCCCCACCGAGCCTAGCATGCTGACTGGCATGTGGTAGGTGTTCTATAAAGACTTTCCTCCCAGGTGAACGATGAATAGTCTCTGCCTTGATGTGGTAGTTGATTGTGAACTTGATTGAGGTTTGAGTATGGATATGTGTAGTCAAATTAGGGGACACAGAGTCAAGAGTCTTGAGGGTAGAGAGAAATTGAAATTGTACATGTGCTTCCCACTAAGGAAGGGAACGTAGTCAGCAGAGAACAGATAGACTCTGAGAAAGGGAAAAGTGATCAAAGTGGACATTTTGTCATGATCACAATCAAGTTCAGTCGGTGCTGGAAAGGTTGAAGGATAGGGAGTTGTGGGAAGAGAGACTGGAATGGTGGGGTCAGAGGTTTCTGGGGTGGAGCAGGTTGGCATGATGACAAGCTCCGAACATGGCCCTAGGAGTGAGTGTGAAGTTGGAAATCAAGTTTAGGTGTCTCGAGTTGGAGCGGTAAGGAAATGTGTGTGCACATGTGCTGGGAGTTGGGTGTTGGGTGGCCTTCCACAGGGATTCTGAAGCCACCTGAGATAAGGACAGGATTTGGGAATGTTTAAAAATGACCAATGAAGAAGGGGACGGCTACTGCTAAGCTGGAGGCATGAGGGGTGACAGTGCAGGGTCCTGCTTTGGGGATCTGGGAAAATACTGACCAGTGCGGCCTGTCTCTATTGTCAATGGCTACATTGAAAAATAGGCATCCATCTGCTAGAAGCAAGCATGTAATGCCTTATCTCCAGGAAATGGGGGAGCCAGGTAGCTTCTGAGGTCTAGGTGGAAAGTTTTAGAGGGAAAGTAACGTTTCCCCACTTCCTTTCCTTCCCAGGTCTTGCATGAATAATTAAAACGTATTTAGAAAGGCAAATGTGTTTGATTCATTCTGTGAATAGATTGATTGGTATAGATGAGTGAAACCTTAAGATATGGAATTTCTGACTTCATCAGTTGGTAGGAACGTCTGCCACTTATTTGGAACACTTGCTATGTTCCAGGCACTGTGCTAAGAATCTTATATCCATTATTATTTTTTTCTTGCTCCCCTAAACATTAAAAGAAGGTGTAGAAGAGGAAAGACTTTCCTTGTACCCTCCTAGCTTTGATAGCTGAGTCTATAAAATAAACTTACAATGGGCAGATTAACAGGAGACAATGTATGCAAACTGATTAATTTTTAATATTATGTACATGGGAGCATTACAGGAGCAAGAAAAAAATGCGATTTGAGAACTTACATACTATCTTAATAGGAGAGGGGGATCATGTAGGGGAGAAGGGAGTGGATCCCTTAGGGGAGAGGAAATGCTTTTTAGGAAAGATGGCTGGGTCCTTGAGTGGTTCTCAATCTGTGGGTTGTGACCCCTTTTTAACAATGAAAATACATTGCAGTATTAGGAAGGTTGAGAACTACTGTCTTAGATGAATAGATGGGAGGCAGGCAGTTTTGAGTATGTTATCAACTTCTAGAAGCCTGTCCTGTGGTCAGTCTTTTTATGTTTAATAAAACTCCTGGGGAGGAGATTTAGGGCAATTGAGTTCCTTCTGGAGGAGCCGCCTTTAGGCAGATAAGGGGAGTTTAGAGTAAGCCTCTCTTTGCATTTGCTGTTTTTCAAGTGCTTTCAGCTCAAAATAATTAATATACCAAAATGGCACATTTTGGGGTGACGGGTCCTGAACTCCTTCATAGCTAATAACATTTTCTATTTATAGATGAAAAATATGAGGCTCAGTGAAAAAGCTGCCTCCTCAAAGTCACACATCCAAACTTACAGAGCTGGGGTTCAAGCCACACCTGCCCAGTTCCCAAGCCCATGAGCTGTTTCTGTGCACATGGTATTTTTTTCCCTGAGTAAGCAGAAATTTGGCAGGAAAGAAACTCTTTACTATAGTACAAATCTGCATACCTATGTCCTTGGTGCCACGAGCCCGAGCAGCATTGTTGGATGTGGAATGAGGGAATTTTGCCCTGGTTGTCCACGTGAGAGTCCTGGTTGGTCATGTCAGTGATGATGTGTTACTGTATGTCACGTCCTCATGCTCAGTGTTCATATGTTGGCCACCATGGAGCTGAAGGAAGCACAGTCATTTGCCTGTTACCTCTTCTGGTCTGTCAGTACTGAGGAAAGGACAGGTGGGGCTGCCTGTGGTACAAGGGCCAATTTCCTTATAGAAATGATAATCACCCTTTTAACAAATCCTGTAAATACACTAAGTACTGGATATGAATTTAACATAACTAGCCAATAGGAAGTAAACTGAGGTCCTGTTTTCTTTAGCAAGAATGCCAGATTTAAAGAAGCAATTGCCTTAGTGGAAATAACCATCCTGTGGGGTGTGGGCGAGCAGTCAAGTGTAGTGGTCAGGAGAACTGGCTCTTCGGTCAGACAGATTAAGGTTTTCATTCCAGCTCTGTTAGTTTCAGGCAAGTTGGACTCTTATCTGTAGAGACAAGAGTACCTACCTCGGGCTCGTCAGAAGAACTCAAGGAGCTGAACCTCAGGGTTATCAAAAGTATTAAAATAGTGAACCCATTGGTAGCTCTTAGCATAGTGTCTGGAATGAGACAGACTCAGTGGATGGAGGCTTCACCACTAACACTGATGCTTGGGTGTTGGCTACCGTGTTGGCTCAACTTTGACTGCCTAAGTTCAATGGCAATGAACACATTGATCTGGTAGATATTTGTTTAACTGTATGTAATATGTGTATGTCCTCAGCACAGAATTTTCTTTGGGGATGGTAAATTTTGGAGAGCTAAGCTCCTGGGTGTAAAGTATCCTAAAGATGTGCCAGATATGATAAATGGATCATTTCCTTTCTAATGGGAACTCTTTCTTTGTCCACCTCTCTGGGTGTTTTGCAGAAGGAATTTGATGGGGTCCTGAAAGAAGACATTGTGGCTGCCGCACTCTACCAACTGGGGCGCTCGGGCTCTGGGACCAAGCAGGTCTACCTCAATCTAACCTTATCGGTGAGTGTGACAGAATCACCTTGGCCAGCTATGGTTTGATACGGACTAAACCATATTCGTTTTCTTTTGTACTCGTAGCTTTGGTGGTGGCAGCAAATCTCAGAGTCTTGCATTTGATGGAGACTGGTGATAAGAGATATTTATGTAAATATTAGACTTCAGAGAGCCCTAGACAATCCAGTAATCAGCACCCAGATTCTTTTGTTTTCATTCTCTTCACACTCTCTCTCTTTCATCTTAAGTAGTCTATATTACAGCAATCAATGCTTTCTTTCCAGAAGGTTGAATTTGATTCTGTAAAACCAATCAAAGACCCTTTAAGACTTTTCTGTCTGATCAGTAGAAGCAGCACTGAATTTATGTCTGAATCCTAGGGAACAGTGTATTTTGATATTGACTTTAACCCCCTAAGTATGTCAAGAAATAAGTAGCTTTCAGCTATATCTTATTTTCCAAAAGATACCTATCATTAAAGAAAAAAATCTGTTATTCATCAATTTTCAAGATTTCAGTACTAGCCATAGAGTAAAACAAAATCTTATCATAAGAGAAGCTATAAGAGCAGGCTACTTGAAGTATGTAATCTTCTTTCCTTGTTTTGTTTCTCTGTAGTCCTAGAAAAATAATTTAACTCTTTTGGCTTCCTTATATGGCAAGGCATTAAATATTCATTGGAGATTCATGGAATAAATGTAGATACATAAGTGGGAAAAAAGGCACATTGAAATTTTACTATAGCACCATGATTTGGCTAAAGCATATATAATTCATTGCAAGACTGTTCTTAGGTTTGAATTAGTAAACTAGTCAAGAAATGTTAAGCTCTTTCACTTATGCTGGTTCCATGGCATGCCCTTTGAGGTCAACATATTAAGACTCAAATCTTTTACTATATTCACTTTATAACATTTTATGGAGGACTCAGCCAGCCAGGCAATAACAGACAGGGAGCATCCTGTGTGTACCGCACCATGTTCGACATTGGAATGGTATATAATTCCAGCAGCCGATGCATCCCCACACACGTCCCTGTCAATCAATATTCTACTTATGTACGTAGTGCTATGCCTTAAATTGATCTACCCCCAAAGCAATCCTTTAAATCTTGTTTCTGCTAGATGGACTGAAGCTTAACTTATTTTGCCAACCAACCTCCTTACGCTTGAGATATTGCAGGTTGAATTACTTTGCCTTAATAACCTGTCGTACTGAATACACTTTTTTAGAATTGCCTGATTTAGTTCTTCTCCCCCCCTTTATATCTTACTTATGTTACACATTATTTTCTACTTTCTTTTATTATTTGTGTATGTGTCTTCTCTCCTACGAAAGTCATAAATTTCTTAAGGGCACAGCATAGCTCTCTTCCATCATCATATTTCTCACCATGCCAAGCATAAGGCCCGAATCTGGTAGATACTCAGTAAGTATTTATTTACTGTTATAGCAGCCTTCATTAAACAGTCATTATTCTACATGAGAACTTGCTTAAAATGGTTCTTCATTGGTTGGCTTTTTTCTAACTCTGACATCATGACATAAATCAGTAGAATATGTCTTTGTCCGATGGGACCCAATTTCCTCCTCACCTCCCTTGAAGTTGACTTGAAGCAATAATTCATGGAAAGAATTTTGGATAAGGATTCAGGAGACTTGGATGCTGCTTCTCTATCACTAACTTGCAATGTGACACACTTTTCATTTCTGGATTAGGAATCCTCTGCCCCACAGATATCACAGGTGTGTTTGATCAGATGAGATTATTGTGAAAGAGCTTTGAAAATCAACGCTGGAAAAGTGTGGATAGTATTGTTATTAATGGTCTCCTGATCAGGTGTGAACTCTCTTTAAAACTTCATTTAAATTCTAAGCATTTGCTTTCTCTTTTCTTCTACTAGATAAAGGCCCTGTCTTTATTGGTATTATTTGATTTTTTTTTAAGTAAAACTCTGCTCTAACAGTCTCCATGAACACTGCTTTAATTGGCCTTTTCATGTTGTATTTGTTCTTGCTAACAACACTAATTTTCTAAGCTATTATTTTGTTCAAAGGAATGCAATTTTTTTTGATGGGGATCTGTAGTCTGTTTTGAGATTGTATTAGTAGTAGGCTTCAGATTTTTTTCTCTCACTTCTGTATTTTGGAAGAAATTCTGGGTTTCTTTCCATCAACTGTTCTTTCCAGAAGAAGACTGAATGCTACCGAGTTAAAGTAATTTTAAAGTCTTTCACCTTTTTTCCTCTCAGGATTGTGATTTAGCTGACATTAGCATTCTCTGTGGATACATTCACCTACACAAGCTGGATCTTTCAGTAAATAGAATTGAAGGTACGTAATTGTCATTCTGGATTGATCACTGAATTATTTCAAAATTTAAAAGCTGCAGTTTAACACTACCAAACTTGATAGAAGTAATTTGTGGACCAATTTACAGATGGATCCTTTGCTTTCCAAAAAAGCCACCAGGGACTGATGGTGAAGAAAAAGGCATAGGTCTGCCTTTCATGATCTGCTTGAGATGTGCTCCTTGATATTTTAGAGTTTGATATGAAATGTTTGCTTTATTTTTTTTCTTTTAAGAAATGGATCATTACTTTTTCAATATGTCCTGAATGTTTGATGATTCCTTTTCTTTCCCTGTATGAGTTATTCAAATGAATTAGTTTTTTTTCCATTTATAGCATAATTTTCCTTATTTTGCTTTTGCATTTACATTTTAGCTCTTCTATTCATAGTATTCACAAATGTACTTTCCCCCCCTCTCTGTGCTGTCTTTATTTATTTAGTTGATTCTTTCAACCTTAACTTCATCATTCATATGTTTGTTATGACATCTTGTTCACATTTAATGAAATTAGTCTTGCAATTGCCACGTTTTCTTCAAAGCTTGATCCTCATTTCTAATTTTCTGATCTTGTTTGAAGCTGACAGTGTACAATGTTTTTCTTTAGACTTCCAGGGAAGTAAGCAAATCATTACTTCCGACCTGCTTTCTTCACTGATAATCTTTCTGCTTGCTTCTTTGCCTGCCTGTTTAATGACAATTTAAAGTTGCCGACATGGTCTTCTCTGGTTCATTTTCTGATTTCCCCCCCTTACATGACACTGATAATTTAAATCTATTCTTTTAATAGCTAAGAAATATTCTAGCCTGTTTTTATTTTTAAAATGCGGCTGGTTTTTAAAAGACTTTACATTTTTTTCTCTAGTTTTATAAAGTGTTATTGTGGAAAATTATAACCATATGCAAAAATAGAACATAAGAAGGAATATTCAGGTTCAACAGCTGTCACTGCCTGGCCAATTCTGTTTTCGCCTATACCTCCCTCCCCCCTTCCTGGGGTATAAATTTTAAAGCAAATCAGACTATCAGATCATCAGAAAGCCTTCTTTTTTAGTGTTTCTGGCAGGAGCCTTTTGCCTACTCCACACCTCTAAAGTTGGTTTCATTAAGTAGATAAATTGCAGAGTGGTGGGAGGCTTTAACAGTGCTTAGTGCTAACAACGAGGAAAAAGATTTGGCTGCCTATCTGCCAGTTGAGCATGGAGGCCACGGTTGTGACTGAAGCATTCCTCCACAGCCAGATCAGTCTTCATTAATCTTCCATGGCTCATTTCATTAACTCATCAGGTGTTTGAGAGCCCACTGGGTGTAAGTATAGTATAGTTTTCTTTTTGTGTTGACAGCCTTACTGATGTTCTGATATGGACCAAATTTCAGCTTGCATCAGAATCACCTGGGGAGCCAGTTAAAACAGATTGCTTACCCTCACCCTCCGAGTTTCTGATTCGGTAGATTTAGGGTAGGGCCTTGAGAATTTGCATTTTGGATAAATTCCCAGATGAGTCTGATGCTGTGCAGGTCTGGGACCACACTTTGAGAACCGCTGATGTAGACACGGGGAGCTCCTGCCATCTAGTGGACAAGGGGAGAACTGCACCAAGTAGGGACAATGGGCTTCCTGAAGCTGAAGTCCGGCAACCCAGACCAGGGGGGTTTTTTTGTTTGTTTGTTTTTTTATTAAAATGATTTGAAAACATTGGCTGTCTACAAAGTATGACATATACTCACCACCTCTTTATCTTTAGCTAAGTTCTCAGTTTTGCTTCTGCTTCAAGACAGATCTCCATGGTACCTGAGTTTAGGTACCAGCTGAGAAAGATCAGCTCCAAGAGAGTCTAGGGGCCCAGTGGACATCATAGAGTCGAGACCACCACTGAAGCCACATAGCTGAGCTCAGAAGGGACAAATAGATACTAACTACTAGGTACAGTTTCTCCTTATGTTTCCTCTCACAGGCAGCCTTCCTTGATTTGAACATTACACAATAACACTTGTGTAAATGTGTCCGTGTTGTCTCTCCTAGAAATATTTGTAGTTTGTTCCAAAGAAATAAAGTAGAAATTGGTGAGGATTTTCTGGTTTTGGTGGCCCTTGAGAAGGAAAGATAGCAGAGGCCCCTCACACTGCTCTTGCTCCAGGGCAGGGTCCCCACTGGCCAGGCCCTCTTCCTTCCTTCCCCTGGGGCTTGTGTCTGGCCCCCTCCCACCTTCAGATTTGGAGACTTCATTCTCCCACCACAAGCCTTGCCCTGAGGGGTTGTAAAAGCTTCTAGAATAAGAGAGAAGGAGATATGGGTGGTGCCTGTGGCTCAGTGGGTAGGGCGCCAACCCCCTACACCAAGGGTGGCTGGTTCAAACCCGGCCCCAGCCAAACTGAACAAAAAAAATAGCTAGGCGTTTTAGCAGACGCCTGTAGTCCCAGCTACTTGGGAGGCTGAGGCAAGAGAATGCCTAAGCCTAAGAGATGGAGGTTGCTGTGAGTGATGCCAGGGCACTTTACCCAGGGCGACAAAATGAAACTCTGTCTCAGAAGAGAGAGAGACAGAGAGAGAGAGAGAGGAGATACTATTAGCATTGCCATTTTCAGGTAGAGAAATGAATTATTGTCGAGACAGGGCTTTGTTGTGAGATTCTTCCTAATCCCTTCCCTGGTTCATTCTGCTACCCCAGAAGTATGCCTGCTAAAAAGTGTCAGGGAAAGGCAAAACAATACTTCACAACTTTTACCATTTAAATGTAATTTCATCAGTAGTAACATTGATGAGCACAATAGTTCTTAGTATTTGAGGTTGAGAATATTTGCTTGGGGTAAAATGCAAAATTCAGATGTACTTTGAACCAATGGAGAGTAAAATAATAGCAATGATTTAAATCACTTCAAATAATTAATGAGATTTACCATTAAATGCAGCTGAAATGAAGTTTAATTTATTACAAAGAGTTTCCTTATTGCAGCATTTTCGGTCTTTCTGAAAAGACCTAATTCAGTTATTTAGAGGCTAATTATCAAGAGGATTATCTAAGGCTTTAGCTTCTCATTCCTTCTTTTAAGGCTGGTGAGACTGGAAGCATCTGAGCCATAGCAGATGGTGGGAATGTAAGGAGAGACATGGACGGGGCTCGGGCCATTGGTTACTTGGCTGTCCTGAAAATAGGGCAATGCAAGAGATGGGCGGGCCCTGGGGAGTAGGTTTGAATTAGTGACTCATCAAGAGTATCCACACTTTTTTGGGGGGGGCTATATTTCATACACTCTTGATTTTATTCATTTCATCTGTAATAATTAAGTTGCTCTCACAACTGGTATAATTTAGAAATATACTGATATAACATGTGCTGATTTTAATGCCGTTAGTTATTTGTTGGCTTACCTTATTCTGTATCTATTTCTCCCCCAGATTTGTCTTGTGTGAGCTTTATGCCTTATCTTCTAGAACTTAATGTTTCTCACAATAAGCTGACTACATTCTTCGATTTCAAGCCACCCAAAAATCTCAAGGTAGACTTTATAAACACTATTTATGTATGTTAAGTGGTTTTCAACGTGCATTCCATAAGCTAAATAACACTAACATAGAGGATTCAGAGAGAATAAGGTGTAGGGATAGGTAGTGTTGAGTGTCTTCATGAAATAAAAGAGATGGTTTGTCAGTGGACAGTCACTGTAGGAAGGTTTTCTCAAACCCAGTGTTCAAAGAACTTCCTTCTGTTCTCCTCTTTCCTTCATTTGAATAGTCGTTTTTATTGCATTTTTTGTTAAAACAGAATAATTTTATCTGAAAGATTTTATAGCTGAAAAATCAGTAAACATTTTTGTAGAGGCTCCAACTTTGCCCCTTTTTTGGGCGGTTTTTGGCCGGGGCTGGGTTTGAGCCCGCCACCTGCTACCTCTGGTATATGGGGCCAGTGCCCTACTACTTTGAGCCATAGGCACCACCCCTTTGTCCTCTTATTTATCTGAACTTTACCTTTTAAGAAAATAATGTCTTCAGGTCTCCATTCTTGTTTTTGTGCTTTTGCATTTCTGAATCAGAAATAAACAACTTGTGAACTGTGGCTGCTGGAACAGTTTGCTGTGCCCTGGAGCAGTACATTGGCTATAGTGTGCGCCAGCCTCACCTGTGGTTCTCCTGGAAAAGAGATCCCCGCCTTGTGACTCTGGGGTGGGGCCCGGGACTGATTTCTGAACACCATTAGGTGATGTCAGTCATGGCTGCTGCTCCATGGATCACACTTAAGTAGAAAGGCCATAGGGAAATGGTTCCCCAAATTTTCTGCATATTGGAAACTCCTAGGGAGTTTTAAAACCTACTGATGCCAAATCCACTGCCAGGGGATCTGATTTGAGTGGTTCACGGTAAGTCCTGGGCTTTGGACACTTTAAAAGACCCCCTAGGTGGCTCTAATGTCTGACAAATTTGAGAACCAATGCCACAGAGCTTGTAATTATAGTTCTTCTATTGGACTCAATTATTTATTTATCTGAGATGAGGATCTCACTATGCTTCCCAGGCTGGGCTGGAACTCCTGGGCTCAATGAGCCTCCTGCTCTGGCCTTCCAAGTAGCTGGGACCATATGCACATCGCTGTGCCTGGCTCAAATACTTAATTAAAAAGTTATTTGAAGGAATAGATATCAACCATTGCCTTTTATTTTAACCTTAGTTTTATTTTAGTTACAAACTAAATTAACTTAGAACCAAAATTCCTGTGGAGGCTTGCACAAATACACAAATCTGCCCCAAATTAAGAAGCTGACATTGCCTGTACTGATAGTAGGACATCTTCATTTTTGATTTTTCTGTGGCTTTATATCACTCCATTTTTTATCACAATTATGTTTTTTCCCTTTAACATTACAGCTGTTTTCCCCTTATGGGGTGTAGGAGCTTCTCTTTCGTGTTAACTTTGGCCGGTGTGATGACTATTTGTTGTGGTGATTGCCTCTTGGCCATGAATCTTCAGGAGTCTGTGGAGCTTCTAGCACTTGGAAGTCCAGATTGCTGGCAAGGCCTGGGAAATTCTCTTCTAATAGTCCCTTAAATAGGTTTTCCAGCCCTTGTGTATTTTCTTCTTCACCCTCAGGGATGCCTATGATCTTTACATAATCCTATGTTTCTCACAGGATTGGTTTGTTCCTCTCATTTCTCTGCTCTTTCTCTTTGACTGACTTGTTTAATTCAAAGATATTATCTTCAAGCTCTGGAATTCTTTCTTCTGCTTGATCTAGCCTATTCTTTTTTTTTTTTTTCTTTGAGACAGAGCCTCAAGCTGTCCCCCTGGGTAGAGTGCCATGGCATCACAGCTTATAGCAACCTCCAACTCCTGGGCTCAAGCGAGTCTCCTGCCTCCGCCTCCCAAGTAGCTGGGACCACAGGCGCCCGCCACAACACCCGGTCATTTTTTGGGTGCAGCCATCATTGTTGTTTGGCGGGCCCGGGCTGGGGATTCGAACCCGCCACCTTAGGTGTACGTGGCTGGCGCCTTAGCCGATTGAGCCACAGGCGCTGAGCCGATCTAGCCTATTCTTAAGGTTTTCTGCTGTATTCTGTATTTCCTTGAATGATGTTTTTATTTCCTGAAGCTCTTGCTTGATTTCTTTATTTTAGTAATTCGGTTTCTTTAGTGACATTTAAAAATCATTTCCTGCATTGTTTTTGTGGTTTGTTTTAGATTTCTATCTTATCTTTTATTTCATTGAAATAAAAAAAGATAATAAAAAATAAAATACATATAAAAATTATAGTTGTTACCAGGGTAGGATTCTTTCATGAACATAAGCTGAGCCACACCGGGTTGTTAGGAATTGTGTTTGCAGAGCTGTTCTGATTCCCCTTTGCTGTCCCACTGGCCCTGCCCTGAGTCCCAGGGAAATCAGTCATGGTAACAGTGTAACCCCTACCCTGGGAAAGAATTTTTTAGAATTTCTTCCATTCACACCTCTTCCTTCCCCTCCACCAAAAAGACCCCACAAATGAACAAAACCACACCATGTGCCCCATCTTTAAGGTTCTGGGATTTTGGAGAATTAAGAGCAAATACATTAACTTTAAAGGAGTGTGTATCATGGGCCAGACTGCCCATGAGGCGTTGCCACCCACACGATCTCCATGTGGCTCTGGGAGAGGATGGCTTAGGCTCTCCAGTGTTTTCAATACATTATCTCATTTAATCTTTCCAATGAAGCTGTGAGGCAGCTGGTCCTGTCTGATTTTATAAATAAATACACTGAAGCATGGAAAGCTTAAGTAATTTACTTAACTTTTGCTGGAAAGTAGCAGAACTGAGATTGAACCCAGTATCTGAGACTCCAAAGCCTGTATCTTTCCAGTAAGTCAGACTTATGTGCTAGGCCGCACCCTCCTGAGCAGCTCTGCTTCCTTTTTATTTAGTATTTCTTTCTTTTTGTTGTTGTTGTTGAGACAGTCTTACTCTATCGCTCCGGCTAGAGTGTAGTAGCCTCATCGTACCTCACTGCAGCCTTAAACTCCTGGGTTCAAGCAGTCCTCCTGCCTGGGCTCATTTAAGATTTCTGAGTCTCATTCCACTAGCCAGAGAGAGCCTGCATTTCCTAAAGAGCAGGGACCTTTGCACGTTTTCTGTATTTGTTAGAGTGGTTTTGCTCTTAGGAGGTGAAAAATGTTAATTTGATTTGATGGGTATTTCCTTCAAGCTCTGGGTTCCAACAAGAGTCAGAGCAGTATCATCATAACTTTAAGGTCTCTTACCAAACCTAATATAACTACATAGAAGGCATGGTATCGGCTCTAGCCCTGACTGAGGTGTAATCAGATAGCATCATGCTATGGCACAAGAATGAAAGGTATCAGTGAAAAAGCATCAATTCTAAGTAACCCATTCACGATTAGTTTATTTCTAGTCTATTATTACTATATAGGAGAAAAAAGTGAATGTTAAAAATTCCATTTCTTCACCCTAAACTTATTTCATAATATGCATTTTTAAATAGCTGTCATTTATAATGTATAAATTTGATATTTTACCAAATACTGTTTCATTTATACATTTCTATTTCTTCACATGGTTTACAAATTTCTATGATGTTAAGTCTTCTTTTTTTTTTTTTTTTTTTGAGACGGAGCCTCAAGCTATCCCCCTGGGTAGAGTGCCATGGCATCACAGCTCATAGCAACCTCCAACTCCTCCAACTCCTGGGCTCAAGCCAGTCTCCTGCCTCTGCCTCCCAAGTAGCTGGGACCACAGGTGCCCGCCACAACGCCCGGCCATTTTTTGGTTGCAGCCATCATTGTTGTTTGGCGGGTCCGGGCTGGAGATTTGAACCCTCCACCTTAGGTGTACGTGGCTGGCGCCTTAGCCGATTGAGCCACAGGCGCCGAGCCGATGCTAAGTCTTCTTGTTGCTATACTATAATTAACTTAACCAAAGTTGTTTCTAAATTATTTTTTAGTATTTAGTATATAATGTTTTAGCATTTTAAGTATTTTAATACTTAATGCATTGCTGAAATAATCTTAATAAATTTTGGGAGTGGAACCACTGTTTTTAAAGGGCATAAGAAGATAAGAATAGTGTTTATTATATAATTGTTTCATACTTTTCTAGCAAATGATTATAATGTGCCTAGCAAGATATCAATGCAGCATTTCAAAAACATAGATTTTAAAAAAAAGTCTTATCTTTTGGCAGTAGGTATGTAATTAAGCAGAGTTATTTAATGTTGATTTTTAGTCTTATATTTTTGACTAGGAACAATAGATGTTGCTAAAAATGCTTTCCTCCAATAATCAATTTTGAGAAAGTATTTTAGGTTGAAAGAGTCTGGCCTGAGGGAAGAATCAGAAAGGCTATTCTGGCATTTAGGGAATGACTTGGGAAAATATATTGAGACAGGAACAGAAAAGGCAAATAAAAGGGAAGCAAGACTTGCACATAAACTAAGTAAATCCAGTTTACTGGGCATTAGAGAAAATGAAATGGCGGTAGGTAAAGGTGGAATAGAAGTAAATCCTAAAGGAAGAACAAAAAGCTTCAATAAATATTGTACGGAAAGTGGGAGAGAAACTACAGAATTGAAGGTATTTCAGTTATAGGGAGGTCTCTGTGAGCCACGGGGAAGGGGTCTCCTTACATCCCTCAAAGTGGACAAAGATCCCAGTTAGAAAATGATGAAAGAGGAATCGTGTAGCCTTGGTGTACTTTTAGTAATGAATTCTACCTCAACATTCAGAAATACATTTTTCTTGTGCAATTTGTAATTATGGTGCAAAGTATAACATGCTGTTTTTGTTTTGTTTCATTTTGTTTTTTTGCCAGAAGGTGGATTTTTCTTACAACCAAATTTCTGAAATGCGTGATCTGTCGGCGTATCATGCTCTCACGACACTACTCTTGGACAGTATCCTTTGAATGAGTAAAGAGAAAAATGAAGGGATTAAAATGTAAAATGAAAAGTAAAGGGACAGTTCTAGATAAGTAATTTGCTAAATATGTGACTCGTTTAAATGGTGAAGAATTGATTCTCTCAAAATGAGGAAAGATATTTTGTTTACCAAGGAATAAAACTATGGGTCAAGCTTGCCAAGAGCGTCTTAGCTCTGAAAAGCTAAGACAGTCATTTTTTTTCTCACAAATGTAGACTTATTCTTGATTCTAGAACCAGAGAAGAAGTTCTATTTTAATTAATTCCTTTCTTCAAATTTACTTTTACTTATGCCTTATTTTATATAATAAATTCAGCATTTGAAAATTCAGATGTAGTCATAAGAAAAATTAGTGAATATTTTACAAAAGACTTCATACTAAGTTCCCGTTAAATAGGAAGCATTTCTAGTTTACTTAAAATATGTTTCCATTACCTTTTTTTTTATTTTTTTATTTTTTATTTTTTTTTATTAATTGATTTCTGTGTACATTGATGCAAACATGGGGTACATTGTGCTGTTTCATATACAATTTGAAACACCCTCATCAAGCTGGTTAACATAACTTTCATATCATTTGTTTAATCATTTGATCTACAAACGTTAGGAACATTGTGGACCAAGCTCCATGCAAACAGAGTACCTACTTTAAAGGCAGGGCATTCCAACTTCTAGAGCCTAAGGGGCTAACCAGGGACCTGTGAGTTTAATGAGCTTGAGTCTTTTCTTTACACCAGAGACTGATGTTCTCTGGGTAACAGGGGAGCAGCGTATCTCTCTGTCCTCCAGAGGATCATTCAGGGTGGAGTGGAGAATGATTTGATCACCCCTGGGTGCCTCATTCCAGGGATGTGGCAGCCGCTGGGGTGCGCTACGTTTATAATAGGGCTGAGCTGTGGGGAGAAGGTACATTTTCTCAAAAGGATATTTTGTAAAGAACCTTTTTCATATACAATGGAGCGCTTAGAACAGCACCGCTCCCTTTAGAACTTATGTGTGAAAATGGGCTATTGGTGGACATTTAGATGGTGCTTACATGAGCAAGTTCTGATGACAGCCTAATTAGAGAAATCAGCAAGTGACCACGATGAAATGTTTTCAGGATAAACCAGAAGTAAACATTTTGGCAGCATCTTTCTGTAGAACCTGAACTTCGAGATTGACTGTCATGTGTATTGAGTTTGCAGACAGACAGGCTCATAGTCCAGCTTAGGCTGTGGGTGCTGAAGAGTGCTGCTTCAGGAAGACGACCAGCAGCACAGTCACCTACAACTTCCTAGTAATGCACATTCTGGGGCTGTACTCCAGACCTGCGAAATCAGAACCTGCATTTTTTAACAAGCCCTCCCCCACCCCTCCATCTAGACAATTTCAGAGCACATTAAAACTTAAACACTGGTTGGTCTAGAAGTCAGCAGTCCCCTAAACACCTGCAGCCAGAGGAGGTTCAGCAACTAGAAGAATCACTAGGGTCCCCTGAATGAGGAAGGTGACATGGTGGGCTCGAGTCTGACATGGAGAGCTCTGTCTCCCACAAAAACATTCTTCTACATGCTGCATAGAATTGCCAAAGAAAACAGCTCCACAGTTTTTGGGGGGTTTTTTTTGCAGTTTTTGGCTGGGCCTGGGTTTGAACCCGCCACCTCCTGCATATGGGGCCAGCACCCTACTCCTTTGAGCCACAGGTGCTGCCCAACTCCACAGTATTTTTGACCCAAAATATGGTTTAAAACATTTCTATCATGAATCTTAACTTGTATAAAATTTAGCTTTTCATGTAAAAACCTAAGGTATTATGATTTTATAAATGTCAAATATCATGAAGAAAGGAATTAGGTTTTTTCCTTTTAACTTGACATTAGATTTAGCAATTGAGCCTTATCACTGAAGTATAAAAAGCTGTAATTAGTACATCAGAACCAATTGAAAGTCAGAACACGGGTATATAATTAGAGTGTAACATGACACCATTCCTCACCTGAGTTTTTTTTTTTTTTAATGCAAAGACAGGTAGCCAAAACAAACTACCCTTCATAGACGATTAATGAGATAAACTTGGATATCTTACCGTTTTGAAAGATAGTAGGCTAGTTTCTAGACAGTACTAAATAAGCTGCCTCCTTTATTCTGTTCAACCATATTGTGCGTGATTTAGGTAGTGGAGTTTTACAAGTTTTTCTGGATAGCTGAAAGTAGAAGTATGTCTGACAAGTTATAATTGAATCTAGGGGGAAAAAAAGCACTAGATCACATTGGTTTTTGAAAAGACTAAAAAACTTTAAATGAAATAGAAAGGTAGGAGAATTATAAAATGGACAAATTCCTAGACCAATTTTGTGTGTCAAAACACTAATTTGGAAATAGAAATCCTGTATAGTCCTGTAACTATCAAAATAATTCATTATAAATTAAAGTAAACTAGGGCGGCACCTGTGGCTCAAAAAGGTAGGGCGCTGGCCCCATATGCTGGAGGTGGTGGGTTTAAACCCAGCCCCAGCCAAAAACTGAAAAAAAAAAAAAAAAGTTAAAGTAAAATAAACTAAATTTAAAAACTGAAGCTCTTCCTAAAAAAACTAAACAGGCTTTTTAAGAGTAGACCTTCCAATAGGAAAAAAAAAATTAAAATTAAAAATAGGAAGCATATTCATAATTCATTCTGATGAGGTTCCTTTGATGTACAAATGAAACAAGGAATAGTAAAAGCAAAGGAAAGAACAAGCTCACTTCACTCATGATGTAGCTGTAAAAATCCTAAACAAAATATAAGCAATTGAATCTGACAGCATATTAAAAGTACACTGTATTATGACTAAACTGGGTTTTTCTTAGGTATGTAAGGATTATTTAATTATTAGAAAATCTATTAAATGTCGATAACTATACTAACTGATTAAAGGAAGTAAACCTTATAATTAACAGATAAAGAAGTACAACAGATATAGAAAATTTAATAAAATTCAATATTCATTCACAATAAAATGCTCAGTAAATTATTAATAGGTAATTTTCACAACGTGATATCTACAAAAATATTTGAAACAAACTTTTATCCTAACTGGGGACATGTTCTAAGCATTCTCCTTGAAAATTGGGAATGAGTTAAGGATACTCACCATTGCCATTTCTATGCATCATTGTCTTGGCGGTATTAGCCAACACCATAAAATGGGAGAAAAAAATTTGAGGTCTAAAGATTGGTAAGGAGAAAATAAAAGTTGATCTGTGCAAATGACTATTTCACTACAGAGAATATAAAAAAGAACTTGCAGTTAACTACTAGAAATAATAGTTTTCAGAATTCAACAAGGTAGCTGTATATGACTTCGATAAGTAGAAATCATAGCATTTCTCTGTACCAGAGGCAAGCAGTTAGAAAACACAACTTCATTTTTTAATTTAAAAAATAGCTTTATACTGCTTTAGGCAAGGATATAACTGTGCCCATCACCAGAATGTTGTTCATTGTACCTGTTAGGTAGGATTTACCCCTTCCTTTCTCCCCCGGCCGCCCTTCTTGATTCCTAATGATTTAGAAAACACAACTTTAAAAAGAGACATTATTGATAAGAACAATACAAATGAGTCTGATCAGAAGTGAGTCAGACCTGTGGGGCAACACAGTAACGTTTTATGGAGGAATATTGAAGATCTAACTAAAGAGAAATATATCCTATGCCCCTTGATAAGAATATGGATGCAATAAATGATGTGAAAAGTAATTTTATGGAAAATAAATCAGGTTGGGCTAATAGGCATAGGCAGCGACATCAGCTTCATTTGTTTTCAGAGAAATTCAAGTTAAGGCTACATGAGTGAGATACTTTATTAGATCCAGTCATCTGACAAAACTTAAGAAACCAAAAATACCAAGTATGGAGAACAAGTAGACCCAGCGGATTGCTTCTTACTCTGTTTGTGGGTATGAGATTTGTCTGGACACCCTGGAAAACAATTTTATCTTATATCTTGTAAAGTTGAGCATCCAATTTCACTATGACCTAGTACTTTTATTCCTACATATGGAAAGTTGAGCATACGTGTGACTGAGGCTTCTATAAGAATGTTTATAGAAGTATTCCTTGTAATAACAAAAAAAATTGGAACATCCCAAATGCTCATTGATACGAGAAAGCATACATTATGGTATACTCACAAAATAGGGTGTCATATAGTAGTGAAATGAGTGAAGCGTATCTACTTACAGCAGTAAGGATGAAGTTTAATGAAAATAGATATAATTTAAGTATAAAGGAGGAAGGGAACAGGAAAGAGACAACTGAGCAGAGTGGTGATCTCTGAGAGGGAGACATAGAATTCTGCAGGAGAGATGTACAGAGAGAGATTTACGTTTTTGCTAATGTTCTACTTCTGGGGCTGGGTTAGGGAGTCATTTCAGGAACATTTTTTGTATTTTAAAGAGTAAAGAAAAGTGTGCCATACATTGGCCAGTGAGACTCAATTAAGTTTAACCCAGTTCTATGTAAAAATATAAAAATCTGAAATCTAAATTAATCTCTTTGAAAACAATTATCTAAACTATAAACAAGTCAGTTAATCAAGCTAATAACGACAATAATGTGATTGTAATAGATTATATTAATGCCCCAGAATGAATTAAGATAACAGTTTTTAATTTGATCTCATTATGCTATTTTGTCTTTTCACATGTAGATAATTGATGATTAATCGATAATTACCCTAAATTCTAAGAGGACAAACTTTGCCAAGGTTAAGTAAATGTATTTATTCTTAAGAAAGAATGCAGTTGATTTTTTACCTATAAACATTGGTTGTTCGTTAGAATTTATTTTATTATGATGGAATAAAAAAGTTCAAAGAATTTTGAATCCAGGCAAGATTTTAGAGATCATCTAGTGCTAACCATTATTTTACATATTTTAAACCCACAGAGGGTCAGCAGTTTGCCAGGGATTATTTGGTAAATGGTTGAACTGAGACTAGTCTCCTCAAGCCTATTGGTTTTTTTTGCCATGCTGTAATCCATTGAGTAATTAATACTTTTATTGCATGGCCATTTAAACTGTATGCACGTTTCATTTCTTAGAGAGATTCCCTCCTATGGTGAAGAACATTTTTCACTGGTAAGGTGATATAGATCTTTCAGGATTGGTTCTGATTAAAGCCGTCATTGCAGCTCTCTCCTCTAAGAAAATTGTGATGGATTTCCTACTTATTTCTTAGTAACTGTTTTCTATACACCTGAACCATATTTTACGATTGTAGACAAATGAGTAAGAGCAAATACTGAGCTAGTGAATAATTCATGTCAAGCATTGTGAACTACTGACAGCATTGCCAAAATATGAAAATATACTGTTGGGCTTTTCCCATGTGGTAAAGTTATGCTTAAGTGCCACAGGGTTCCTTCATTCAGTTTCATTCAAGGATCTAAAGTTCCACTGTAAAAGATTTACTCACAGAATTATAAAAGTTTAGAGCTGGAATGCAACAGGATGATTTTTTTTAGTTCTTTGAGTCTTTTTCCGGTTAGTGCTCCTTTAAGATTAACATATATCTAAGAATATTAACCCAGTAAGCTAATTCATTATAATAATTTAGTGATTTATCAGGTTATATTTCTTCTTATCAGGAAGTCCCAAAACCTACACAAGAATAGGAAAGAATAATGTTAGGAGGGAAAGCAAATAATGTTTCATGAAGGTTCTTAAGAAAACGGGAGACAGGGGAGACAAAGGTATTCTGAAGGCCAGCTGTGAACTCAGTATTTTATGGTCCACGTCTGCACATCGACTGTCAGCACTGCTGCCAGGAACACGTAATGTGACTGTGGGAGCAATTAGAGGGAAAAAGCTGTTGTGTCCCCATAAAAAGTAGTCTACTCAAGAGCCAGATTAATCTACAGTACCTGAAATTCCTTGAAACTTAAAGGGAAGTGAAAAATTAGGAGGTAAGAGACAGTTTTATCCGAAATGAGCACATTTCTCAACAGAGATGTTCAGTCAATCCCTGCCCCTTTGCTTCAGCACTGGGAGGGACATGGTGTCTGCAGAAAAAGCAGCTGTGACTGCGGTAAGGCATCCATGTTCCTCCTCCTTTTTGTCCTTGCAATGCTAATTTCAGAAAACATGGCTAGCTGTAGTAGTCAAAGCTAGATGTACCCAGAGAACTATGGTTAACCTCTAATGTCTTGGAAAATTTATGTAGACACAATAAACTAAGCATTTCTTTTCAATTCTTGATGTAATCTCTTCCTATTTTCAGAATCCCTGTTTTCTAGTTTTCTAATCCTCACCTGCTTCCCATGGGAATGCTTCCCGTCCCAGCTGCCCACAAGCATCTGTTCCCTCTGCCACCATTCCAAGTGTCTCCATCTCAGCTGGAATAGAGCTTCTAGGACACTAGTGCTCCTGAAATAGTCCTTAAGGACTGTTTCTCTCCTGCCTAAACTGAGACAGATGGCCACGAGAGGTTTTGCTTGCCTCGTTTTTGTTGCCAAAGATTGCCTGATCCAAGAGTATTTTATATCATCGATGGCTGTGTGAGATAGTTTAATCTCCTATTTCCAATATTCACACTTGTTTTGCGTTACAGTCTCTAACGACAAAGATCTAGTCTTTGTTCTAGTTCCAGAATAATTATTTAAACATTCCCCCCCCCCCATGGAAGCAGAAAGGGGCATTTGTGAGCATAAATATCAGTTTATTTGTAGGGCTATTCTGATTAGGAACATTATGGAAATAGATTTGAAAATGAATATTGACCATAAACAGAACTGTGCTTCAGTCTAGGGATTGAATCTGAAAACAATGAGGACAACTTAGGAATTTCTGGTGCATTTAGCAGTGTGTTTTTGTCTAGTATCCTTGTTTACTTCTTTCTCTGACCTGGGTCTTTTTAGATTTGATCCCAACCTTGAATCTTCCATTTTCATGCTGTTGGCCAAGAAGTAGATGGCATGATTTCCCAGCCTCACCCATTTTCTAATTTTTTCCCCCGTAGCCTAACTTTTGACCCTAAGGGTAACCTGGTGCTACCCCCATTTTACAAATGAAAAATCTAGCAAATAATAGACTTAGAATGATTACAAATAATCATGAAACAAAATATATGTTTTGTGATATTTATGATCTATTCCTTCTTTAAATTTTTAAAAATTCTTTGATTAATGGAGAGAGAGAGCTAGAGGTCATCAGTTGACCAGAAAAGGCTTTGTAGAAGAAGAAATGGTTTGTTTAGAGTGGAGACCAAGAAGTGGAATTGCTGTGGCATATTTACAACTATGATGGACATTGCCAAATGTCTCTGAAGTGGCTATATCATAATGAAACCTCTCACTCAGTAGTATAAAAGTAAATGTTCTTCAAAACTTTGTACTTTAAAATGTTTGCTAAGCTGATGGATAAAGAATGGCAGATTATATTAATTTATATTTTTTCTGACTATATCTGTAAAGGAACACCTTTTCATATGTTTATTAGCCACTAGGATTTGCTCTTCTGGAAATTGCCTAGACATATAATATTTATCCATTTTCTGTTGGGTTGTCATTTCTGATTGATTGATTGATTGATTGATTTTTTAATGTATTATAGGTAGTAATCATTTGTCTGCTACGTACATTATGAATAGTGAATACATTCTCCTGTTGGGGTCCCGCCCTGAGAGCAGCATCTGCTGAGACCTGTGGAAACTGGTGGCAATCCACTGAAGAAATATAAAGTTAGGAGCAATGGTAAAGAAAGACTATAGGCTCGGCGCCTGTGGCTCAATCGGCTAAGGCGCCAGCCATGTACACCTAAGGTGGTGGGTTCAAATCCCCAGCCTGGGCCCGCCAAACAACAATGATGGCTGCAACCAAAAAATGGCTGGGCGTTGTGGTGGGCGCCTGTGGTCCCAGCTACTTGGGAGGTGGAGGCAGGAGACTCGCTTGAGCCCAGGAGTTGGAGGTTGCT
>CAUYQV010124178.1:0-33749 GCA_963574575.1 Galagoides demidoff
ACAATAACTGAGAAAATGACATGAAGGCTGTGTTGATCAGTTTGATGGAAGTATTTCGGATTGCATGTGAAAACCCCACACTGTACCCCAGAAGTGCATTAATGTACATAGTTACCATTCAATAAAAAATTTAAAAAAAAAACAAAAAAAATGTGGTATATGTATACAATGGAATATTATGCAGCCTTAAAGAAAGATGGAGACTTTACCTCTTTCACGTTTACATGGATGGAGCTGGAACATACTCTTCTTAGCAAAGTATCTCAAGAATGGAAGAAAAAGTATCCAATGTACTCAGTTCTACCATGAAACTAATTTATAGCTTTCATATGAAAGCTATAACCCAATTGTAGCCCAAAAAGAGGGGGAAAAGGGAAAGAGAGGGGAGGAAAAGGGGGAGGATGGGTGATTGGTGGGACCATACCTACGATGCATCTTACAAGGGTACATGTGAAATTTACTAAATGTAGAATATAAATATCTTAACACAATAACTATGAAAATGCCACGAAGGCTATGTTAACCAGTTTGATGAAAAATATTTCAAATTGTATATAAAACCAGCACATTGTACTCCATAACTGCACTAATGTATACAGTGATGATTTAATAAAAAAAAAAAAAAGAAAGAAAAAAAGTCACACACAACATTAACATGGAATTATGTCCGTGTTTGCCATTACCAGGGCTGGGACTAGTGTAAAGTGAGCGGGACAAATGAGGTACTTCCTTGAAGTACAAAATTTATAAGAATGTCATAAAAACTTCAGTAATTAAAATAAATATGATTTAACTGTAATATTTTAAAATCAAAATTAATACAAAAATCTACAATAAAGTATCAAAGTTGTAAATGACAGGATCAGTAACAATGCTGTGCAAAGTTATATTTGAAACTATACAGGCAAAAGGAAAAATTAGTAATACTGATTCTGACTCTGCACTGGTATTGCTGGTATTTATTGCTGGAAGTAATACTAATACATGTCAACAGGACTTTTTTTTTTTTTTTTTTTTGCCCTGGGTAGAGTGCTGTGGCATCATAGCTCACAGCAACTCCAAACCCCTGGGTTCAAGAGATCCTCTTGCCTTAGCCGCCTGACTAGTGGGACTATAGGATCCCACCACAATGCCAAGTTTTTCTATTTTTAGTAGACATGGGGGGTCTCACTGTTGCTCAGGCTGGTCTTGAACTCCTGAGCTCAGGCAATCCACTGGCCTTGGTCTCCCAGAGTGCTGAGATTAGGCGTGAGCCATGGTGCCTGACCAGGATATTCTTTTTAGAACTAGTCAGCAGTCATGGGGTTTTAAGATTGTTTTCTATTGTTTCACATTAATCTGGCACACCATTTCATTTTCCATTAGTAGAAATCCTGAAATTGTAACACATGGGAAATTAATTATGGATGAATTAATTCAGTCTAGAAAACCAGGGGCTATAAGGAGTGCCTCATTGCACATAGTCCTAAGTTGGCTTTTTCATTTACTAGCTGTATCATGTTGGGCAAATTATTTTTTACCTTGTCTCTGCTTCAGTTTTCTCTTTTTAAAATGCAAATAATATTATAAAACGAAAACATGCAATGCCTCACATATACTAAGGATTTAATATCTATACTCAAATTGCTATTTTTTTTTATTATTTTGAGGTGAAATGAATACTATTGTGCATAGCCTTGATGCTATCTCAATTGCCAAAGGGCAGGACTTACCTGCCCGGGAGGTGAGGCTACTTATGTGAGTATCCAAATTCAGGTCACTTCCAAGGTTCTCGTAGGTCTCTGGCAGGAGGGGAAGATTCCATGATTAACCACAAAACTAAACAGAACAATTTTCTGAGGTGAGTCCAGGAAGTACTCTTAGCCAGAATTGTAAATTTGTAACAAGTATTTTAACGAATGTATTTTATTTCATAATATATAAGGATTTTAGCTTGTCTTTCTAAAGAGAAGTCCATTTCCACAAAGTAAGAAGGATAGATGGTCTTAATTGACTTTAAGTTATTTCAAATAATTTTTAGCAACTGCTTGGTAATAACCATGAAGGGGGCTCCACTGACATGATTCTCTCCTGTTTCACCCTTTCAATCTAATTATCCTTCAAAAATATTCCTTTATCCAACCTAGACTCCCTCTGGGAGTGTTAAAACAGTAGGTCATCCAAACCAAGGCCCACTCCACAGAATGGAGAATTTGATGATGTGAGTAGGTTAGCTTTCAAAATAATAAGGCCACGGTGGCCACATCAACATACAGCATAATACATATACTATACATAATATATAAATAATAAATATAAAATTACTCTCCGTATAATGTTATCAGGTCTCTGCCCAAATCGTATACATTCAAATAGTTATTAATTGAGGGTGAAATAGGGGGTTTTAATTTTCTTTATTATTTTTAAAGGAAGCCAATAAGCACTATTATATTGATACATTAATGACAGATTAAGATTTTTATATCATCATAATCATAGATTTTATACGGATATCTAACAAAAATATCCATACCTATATTTATTTGTTCATAATGAAATTCCCATTACATCTCTATGTATTATTTATTACATTTCATTTTTTCTGTATATGATAATTTTTATATTTGCCACACTGAAGCATACAACATGTGTCAGGTACAGAGATAACTTCACATAAAATATTGAATATATCGGAAAAATTGCTTGGATTATGAGAAGAAATAAGTAAAAAGAACTTTCTTTCACAATTTGCATGACAAAATATTAAGTCCAACAAACCTGATCCCAAACTTATTGTTTTCCATAGATAATAATATCAGGCAATATCCCTGCAGCCCTACTGAAGATTTGAAATTTTCCAAGCGGATACTTCAGAAAAGCACAATTTTTCTCTTTTTTTATATTGCCTTTAGAATACAGATTTTATGTACTGAAACTTCATTTATAAAGAATTCGATCCTTTGTTCCTGGATTTGGATTTCATCTTTTATTGAAAAATGAAAAAGCTTTCTTGATTTATTCATACTCTAATGGAGAAGTAAATCAAGATAGGCATTGAGATAATCAATTAATAGCTTTAAACTATTACTTATATAATTTACATTAATTATAATAAACATATTAATTTGTGAAATCTCTTTCTAATCAGTTTTTTTCATTGCAAGATATAGCACATACACAAAATATGGCATATAGTATGTGTATATAATTTCAATATATATAAGTAAATATAAGATATAAATAATTGTATATTATAGAGTAAACAAAGTATATATAAGTTATATAATATAAATTAAATATTGTAAAATAAATGCTCTATGTGACCTCTGATCACTTCAAAAAGACGCAACACTGTCTCCATCCCAGAAGTATTGCTCAAAAATCTCTTACTTAGGGACAACTAAGTAGTTGATTTCCTTTACAAACCTTTGCATCTATATATTTAAGCAAAATAGTGTAAGCTTTGTTTTCTTTTGAGCCATGTATAAATAGGACAATTCTGTAGGTCTCTTTTTGTTCAGTATTGCTTGTGAGATTTATCTGAGTAGTGTATGTAGATAGGGTCCCTTCCGTATTCCACCATATGGTATACTGAAGTTTATTTATTCCATTGTCATTAGACATAGGAGTCCCTTCCAGTTGGTGGTTATTAGCATTGCCCTACCCTTGTGTAAGAGTTCTCATAGGGCAGATATTTATGTACCTATGTGAAGGATCACAGGGTAAGAATAACTTCACCTCTACTAGCATGTCAATTTTTCTTTTCAAATGATTGTACCAAATTATATTCCCATTAGCAAAAAATGAGTTTCAATTGTTCATATCCTTTTCAACACTTAATATTTTGTTAGGCTGTTTTTTTCTTTGCCTTCTTTTAAATTTGCAGTTTTAATTTGCATTTCTTTGCATATAAATGAGATTAAACACCTGTTTAGATGTTCAAGATTTATTTGGATTTCTTTAGTGAAATAGATGTAGAAGCCTCTTGCTTACCTTTTTCTTGAGCTATTTGTATTGTGATGCTTTTTATAAATTATTTATATTCTGGATATGAGTCTTTTGTTGGTTATGAGAGTCAGTCAGATGCATTCTCTACCTCTAGTTCACTACTATTATGAAAGTTTTAGATGCACAGAGGTTCTTAATTTTAATGTAAATATATTTAGCAATATGACCAAAACTTTGCATATTTTAAAATAAATCATTCAGCATTTAAGATTATGAATATTTTTCCATATTATCTTCTATGAGTTTTCTATTTTTGTTTCTTACATTTAGGTATTTAATGTAGCCAGAATTAATTATTTTAATATAGACAGCGAACTCTTTAAAATAAGATTTATAAGGCTGGATGTGATGGCTTGCACCTATAATTTCAATATTGTAAATATAAAGACTACTATCACTTCCTTGCTTATAGTGGATACAAACTTTGGAAATGGCAATTTAGGTTTTTGAACCAAGGCCTTTGAGATATCTATGCTTTTTCTATCTTTGATAGAAAATGACATATTTTTAGGAATAAGGCTTCTTTATGCTAATTTACATAACATTTGCCTTAAAATCATAGCCACAACCAGGTATGTGAGCACATTACTGCAGTCCTAATACATTGTAAGTCAGCGTTTTTTAAAACCACTTAAATAACTAGTTATTAAGCAGTAATTATACACCCATGGCTACTAACAGGCATTTCACAAAAATCAATCGATCAAAGAGATGAAAGAAGGCATACCTGAGCTTAAAAACTGTTCATAAAGCAAAAATGATTTATTCAGTAGTTACATGTACCCATTATGAGGACTCTATTGATAAATTAAACTTTCTATGTCAAGAACTCTGAGGGTCTGAGATTTTATCTTACTCTTAGGTAGAAGTGAGCCTGAGGCAGTTTTATGAATGTTGGAGAAGATCTGAGATTTCTAAGTCAGGAACAAAGGACTTTATTCACAGCACAGCAAGAAGCATGAGTATCAACACATTTGTGGTTAATCTGTTTTGCCCTCCAATTTCTACAAATGTGAAGTGAAGGAGTCCAGGTAGATTCTACACACAAGGTGGGCTTTTTGTCCAGGTGAGAAATCCAAGCTTAGGGAATCAAACCTTTCATTACTGGCTGCAAACAATCCCAACACAATCTAGTGCTCTTTGCACTAGAGGAAAACATTATCATTACTACACTGAACAGCAAGCAAGTTTGTCTTTAGTGTCAGAGGAGATGACGTCTTTATGTTCTAAATACTATATCTTATTTACTGTCTATGATCCTGAGTGTTCAATTTGTAAAATTGTCTCTTGGTAAAATGAGTTTGCAATTTGAAAAACAAATAAAGAAGCTAAATCAAAGCATTTATTTCTTAGTTTAAAAGGAGAAAAAAAAGGGATGAAACTCAGTAAGTTCTACTATCATTCAGTCAAAAACTTGTAGTTTTTTAAATCCTTTTGCAGAATGAAAACATATATAGCTCAAAATTATTTTAGTTTTTCAATGAGCATTGATAAGAAATATGTTATAAGTGGTCACAAATTTACTTATTCCACAAGTGTGTGAAAAAGCTATACTTCAGAAAATAGGAAAAGTATAGAGTTATAAAGTACTGTGGTTTTTGGCCAATTCGTACGTAATTTCCCCTGGCTGGAGTGTTTATTATACTTTGTCATTCTCCTAATTTAATATTTTAACAGGTTTAATAGAAATTTACAAATTCCTCTGAGACCAAATAGAGAAAATTGCATTTCAGAATTATCCTTGATTATCTAGACGTTATCCACAAGAGAGAAAAAAAAAAAAACAAAACTTGTGTTATTTGTTAGAGATGATATATTAAGAACATTTTTAAATGTCATTCATTTCCATATTCAGAAATACAATAATGGGAGTCTCAGGGGAAAATATGGCTTTTTGGTTAAATGGAAACATGGGCTTTTGTAGTCAGGCAGACACACTTCAATTTCTGGTTACTCTTACATAAGCTCAAAAACTCAGTTTTATTTTCCACAGAACAAGGGTAATTATATTTTTCTTTTAGGGATGTTGCAGAGACGCAATGAGATATATGGAGTCCCCAGACACGTGACACAGAAATGGCATCCTGCCTGTTTGCTTCTGTAGCAGCTTCCTCAAACATTACAGATAAATCTTAGACATCAATTCCTTAGATGCAGGTATTTCCCAGAGCTCCTTGCCATAGTGTTTAATGACTAACCTGAAGGTAGGAAATTCAACTTAATGTTTTTGCTATAGCTATACTCAGAGATAAGCCTACAAATACAAATGCATTTTTCCATAATGAAGATAAAATGCACATTTTATTTTCAAATGAGAAAAATGAGATTAAGGATAGTTAAGTGATTTAGCTAGCAGGCAACAGTGGCATAGTTGGGGGCAAATCAGGAATCTTCTAAATCTTAGACTAGTGCCCTTTCTGCTATATTGCCAAATTAGGGAAACTAATTTAGGGTTGTCTGAGACCATAGCTGAGTGCTCCCCATGTTCACAGGAGTCAAGAATGCTTGCTAATATATTCTTTTGAGTTACAGTGCCAGAAAAAAAAAATGTTAAGGAACATATTTCTCATGTATCAAAGGAGGCATTATTTCCAGGTAAAGTCTTAAAACAAAAATACAGTGTGGTATTTGGTGAAAAAATAGACAAATAGATCAATGGAACAGAATAGACCACCCAGAAATCCACAAAAACACAGTCAACTGATAGTTGTCCAAAGAGCAAAGGCAACACAATAGAGGAAAGATATTCTTTTTCTTTTCTTTTCTTTTCTTTCTTTTTTTTTGAGACAGAGTCTTAATTTGTCACCACCAGTAGAGTGATACAGTGGCATAGCTCACAGCAACCTCGAACTCTTGGGCTCACACGATTCTCTTGCCTCAGCCTCTTGAGTATATGGGACTACTGGTACCTGTCACAACTCAGCTATTTTAGAGTCAGAGATGGCGTCTGGCTCTAGCTCAGAACTGGTCTCAAACTCATGAGCTCAGGCAATCCTTCTGCCTTGGCCTCTTAGAGTGCTGAGATTACAGGCGTGAACCCCTGGGGCCTGCCCAAGATATTCTTTTTCAATAAATGGTGACAGAACATCTTGATGTTCACCTGTAAAAAACATTTAAAAAATCTAGATCCAGATTTCACATCCTCAAAAATAATAGCTCAAAATGAATCATGGACCTAAACACTAAACACAAAACTGTAAAACTCCTGGGAGATAACATAGGACAAAGTGACCTTGAGCGTGGTGAGAACTTTGTAGATAAAACATCAAAGGCACAATTCTTGAAATAAATAATTAACAATCTGAAATTCATTGAAATTAAAATCTGCTATGTGGAAGGCAATGTCAAGAACATGGAAGGTAAGACAACGACTGGGTGAAAAAGACATGTGTGAAAGACATAAATGCCTGATATATAAAATATACACACGACTCTTAACACTCAACAGTAAGAATAAGAGCAACTTCATTAAAGCATAGGCAAAAGAACTGCACAGACGCTACACCAAAGAAGATAAGCTGATATCAAGCAAGTAAGCATGTAAAAATGCTCAATAGCATGTGTCATTAAGGACTTAAAAACTAAGAATGGTGTACCACCATCAGAACATCAGAAAGGTGAATATTTAAAACAATGACAAGGTCAAGATTCTCATTTATTGCTGGTTGGAATGCAAAATGGCACAGCCACCTGGGAAGACAGTTTGTCTGTTTCTTATAAAACTAAACACTCTTTCCACAGGATCAGGCAATCACACTCTTTTTTTGTTTACTTAAATAAGTTGAAAGCATATGTGCACACTAAAACTCAAACATAGGTGTGTACACATAACTGCTTTATGTATAACTGCCAAAACTTCAGGTGTCCTCCAGTAGGTAGGTGGGTAAATAAACTGTGGTACACCCATACAATAAAATATTGTTTAGCACTAAAAAGAAATGAACTATCAAACCATGACTAGACATGGTAAAGCCTTGAAAGCTTCTTTTTAAGATCTTCTTTCCTAAGTGAAAGAATCCAATACAAAAAGGCGACATACTACATGACATTCTGGAAAGATAAAATATGGAGACAGGAAAAAGATCATCGGGAATCGGGGGAGGGAGACACGGACGGGCAAAGCAGAGATTTTTAGGACACTGCAACTATTCTGTAGGGTAATGGTCAGATCAGTGAACATCTCTCCCAACCCAGAGAATGGATAGCACCAAGAGAGAACCCTACAGAGAACTGTGGACTTTGGGGGCTAAGGATGTGTCAGCAAAGGGTTTACCACTCTGGTAAGATGGTTATTTGGGGGAAGGCTGTGTAAGCGTGGGGAAGATGAGAACTCTGTACTTTCTGTTCAATTTCACCATGAACATTAAGTGCTCTAAAAAATAATAGAGTTCTTTTAAAAAATGGTGGTGGGAAAACTGGGACAGCCACATGGAAAAGATTGAAACAGGACCTGCACCTCTTACCACTCACAAAAATTAACTCATAACGGATAAAAGACTTAAACCTTAAGGCACGAAACTATAACAATCATAGAAGAAAATGGAAAAACTCTTTTAGATATCAGCCTAGGCAAATAATTCATGAAGAGGATCTCAAAAGCCATCACAGCAAGGCTGGGTGCTGTCAGTCACTCATATCTGTAATCCTAGCACTGTGGGAGGCTGAGGTGGGAGGGGTGCCTGAGCTCACGAGTTCAAGGCCAGCCTGAGTCAGAGCAAGACCTTGTCTCTAAAATAACAACCAGGAATTGTGGTGGAAATCTGTAGTCCCAGTTGCTTGGGAAGCTGAGAGATAAGAATCACTTAAGCCCAAAAATTTGAGGTTGCTGTGAGCTGTGATGCTGTCACATTCTACTGAGGGTGACAAAGTGAGACTCTGACTAAAAACAAAAACAAAAGAAAAACAATAACAACAACAACAAAAAACCCGCTGAGATTGAAGAAACAATAATAAAAAAACCCCAACTCTCTCAACAACAAAAGCCCTGGAACAAATAGCAGAACAAGTTATGCTATATGATTTTTGATTATTATGCAATATGATTCTGACATATTTTACATGAATTGCTTGATTTTTTTACTGAGTGTTTACTATGTGCAGGCAATATTCTAAGTATTGATAATCTAGCACTGAACCAATAAACCAGGTAGCATATAGAATAAAAAAAAGTATTACAGCTGTTACACGTACACTTCTGCATGTGGTAGCACTAAGGGCAGGTAGGTTGGTCCTAGGGATAAGGACAATGTGTCAGAAAGCTTAGCTCAAGTGGCTAAGGTACCAGCCACATACACCTAAGGTGGCGGGTTCGAATCCAGCCTGGACCCACCAAACAAATGACAGCTGCAACCAAAAAATAGCCTGGTGTTGTCAGGTGCCTGTAGTCCCAGCTACTTGGGAGGCTGAGTCAGGAGACTCACTTGAGCCCAGGAGTTGGAGGTTGCTGTGAGCTGTGATGCCATAGCACTCTACCCAGGGGGACAGCTTGAGGCTCTGTCTCAAAAAAAAAAAAAAAGGAAGGTCCAGTCAGGTACACTGGTTCTTAAGTTGTGCTCTGTAAAGCTTTTCTCATGCATCTTGGTGGCTGTTACAGGAAATAGCCAAGAGATCAGACCCACTTTCTAAACCAGAGCAGATGCACTCTTCACTGTTTTACATATAGTATATGGAATTTTGGAGAATATTTCATTTGAAGAAAGAAGTTTTCTGCTAAAATATAAAATTAGAAGACCATTGATCTGGTGGACAAAGGACTGAATCTCAGCATAAAAAATTTGAAACTAAATTTCCAACTCTACTGCCCAACTGTAGTTCAATTTTAAATAAACAAGCATATCTAAACACATGAATGACAAATGATTCCAAGTTATCTTGATGATAGTTTTTAGTTAAAATGTAAAGAAAACTATGTAATTTAGTCTGTTGAGACTGCTGTGCGTGCAGCAGCCCACACCCAATCGCGTGATCATGATAATGCAGGAACTATCCTGCGTCTACTCCATGTTTTCTCTGCCTTTAGGAGACATATAAAAACATCTTTATCAAAATAATAGAAAGTCAGTCCTAGGAGTTGTGCTATTCCCATCACTATTGGTGATGCTTACCATTTTCAAAGTGAGAAAATGGAGGTTCACAGATGTATTTTATCCATTTGGTGACTTTGGTGCAGCTGCCATCTAAAGCCAGCTTTAAATATGCTTTTTTATAATCATCATCATCATCTTCATCACCAATTAATTATACCATAGTACCTCCCTATATCAATTCTCTATGTCCCCAATGTGGGAGAATTAAGGAGACGGGGCATTAGAAGAGGTGAGTACTTCTCTGAGGTAGCAAAGGTGTTTCTACAGGTAAGAAATTGTTATATACATATAAACTTTTAAAATGCACAAAAACAATAAAACTCCTGGAAAATAAATGAGCATTTTTTTTTTCTGAGAACTAATAAATTATGCAGACTTCTTATTTGGAAAGTAAGTTTTTGCTTATTTCACTGGTTGTAAAATTCTAGGACTAACACGCTCAGATATATATACAGAATAATATGGTGTAGACTATGGTAAGAGAGACAGCATATGTAGCTCAGGTGAAGGGGGCTGATAAATCTGTGCAGGCAGACCAACCTTCCTGGTTAAGAACCAGGAGTTACGCTTGTTACACAGAACTCTCAAGGGTACCGTGCAATCAGAGGTCACAATCGAGGCAACAGAAGCAATGTCACCAGATCAGAGAATGGGCCAATTCAGTCCTGGTCCTTGACAGTCACTGAGGTCAAGGCTTGTAGCAAATAATTGTATTAAATAAGAATATCCCCTGCACACTTTTAGAACTGTCATCTGAACAAACAAGTCTAGGTCATCTGTAGGTTAAATCTGAGTTCTTTTTTCTGGTACTAAAATTTACTTTCCAGCCTTAATCCCTTACAGTTTGCAATCTTTCTTTTGGTCAAAAAGATGAAAATTTCTGATGCCTTAGCTTGACAGTGACAATAACAACAAAATCAACCTTCATAACTGCATGTATTTGGCATTTAATTGCACTTATATCAATTGCTATTTAAAATTCTGACTATAGTGGTAAAGTTCACAATTTTTGAGGATAAAATATATCCTAATTAAAAAGTGAAATAGCTTTACATTTGAGTAAAATAATCTAAATATAATTTTTGCCTATTAATTACCATTTATGTATCACTGTATGCACTTTATATAGAAGTTATGAAATGCAGAAAAGTAATTTTTGATAAAAAAATACAAAATTTACAAGTAGTGACTAATGTGTAGCAAAAGGTATATTTATAAAAAAGTAACAAAAATGTTCATTTAAAGCAAACAACAATAATAAAATGTGGAAAAGAGTTGCATTCATGTTATGTGAGTGAGATAGATGAAGCACAATTACTAACTCACATTTTCCTCACAACAATGACATTTAGGAATCATTATCTTTACTTTTCCAGAAACCTCCGATAATACTTGAGAATTCACTTCATTCTTAATTTTAGTCTGGGTCAACTTAATGATAAATGTTTAAAACATCTCCGGTCATGCTATAACTTTGGTTATTGCTATAATTTAATTATATAAACCTTGAAATTATTATTATCATAATATTATTTCTATGCATCTTTTCAACAAATCATGCTTGAAAGAGGGCCCATTCTAGGGTCCTTCTTTTGTTCAGATCAACTCTAAGAAGAAAGAGTTTGATGCCTGGTAATTTGAAAATTCTTACATTTAATGTTTAAATTACACACACACACACACACATAAACACATATATTTCCATGACATAGTTCCAAATAAAATATACAATAAATTAAATTTTCAAATCTTAAGACTTAAACTGGCAATAATTCAACATTCAGCTGAAATTCTGCGTCTTCGTGACTGCATAATTAGTATATATCAATAAAGAAGAGTGATCCTTATGAGTAATATGGCGGTCACATTCTAAAACAATATCTAAGATAACACTTTCTCAATGTTTGATCCAACCCTATACATTTCAGTTGCTTATTTGATAGTCATCCTTTAGAAGGCATGAGATCAAAATTGAGAATTAATTTCATTTGATAAATCATATGATCCTTGTGAAAAGCGTAAACCTCAGCTTAGTTTTAAACATCTCAAACTAAGTGGCAATTTCAGAGGGTTTTCTTAATATTTACTTTTATTAAATCATATTTTTAAGTTTAGTTCTAATATATTTTCAATCCGTAACTTTGTTAACTGTACAAAGAGAAAAAGTATCAAACGTATGTTAAACATTACAACTGTTATGTTAAGGAAACACTTCTTGACCTCATTAAAATAATTAACATTTCATAACATTATATTTCACATCCAAGTTGTGTAAAAGAAAAAAAATTATCAAAACAAACTATAGTCAATTACATTTTCAGATCAGCACGATGCACTTGTAAGAGTCTTCCTTCCCCTAATCTAATTGCCAAAGGCATTTTAACAGCTCAAAGAAGTGGTTAGAGACATTCCTATCATGTTGTCTGAAATGTACCAGGTTTTGTTGTTGTTGTTCTTTTGTGACTTTTGACTTTCTGTAGCTAGAAAAACGAATATGAAGATTGCACTCACATACAGACATATATAATGAAGATTAAATTTTCTATCAATTGTTTTCAACTACTCCGGTGAGTCATTCAAATAACAAATCACATTTGATTCACCCACTTATTTATTTTATAATGTGAATTATTTTAAAGGAATGGAAATGGTAAATTGCACTGCAAGTTTATCTTTTAGGGACACCTGATGATTTACTAACCTAATGGGAAATAAAATCAATCATTTCACAGTCTTAAACATCACGAATAAAAAGAAACTAATACTTTTTTTTTAATATTTAAGATATACCATTCCATTTTAAAAAGAAAGAATTTCCATCAAACTATCTTCTACTTCTTTGGTACTATGGCATTTAACTTGTTTCTAAAATTATCTGAGTTTCTCACTCTAAGACCTGGGTCATAACCTTATTTAGGGACAGGAAATAGTTATCAGGTCACCAAGTGGTCAAACTAAAAAGGATTTGAAATGCTTCAGCACTTAGGGCTCTATTCATTGAAACGACTGAGTTAGACATTGTTTAAAACTTGATGTTTCTTTCTAAGAACTAGTTAGAGTAGCTTTACATGTGTATAGGAAAAAAAAAAAAAAGAATAGTCTTAGGGCATGCACAGTTATTTTAATTAACAACTTACCTGAGTTCAACTCCCTTAGTAGTTGGGTACAATAAAATTGGATGTAGAAACAAAAGTAGCTGAACATTATTTCTTTATGCTCTTTTTCTTCTAAAGTAGGTTTAAAACTGGCTGAGGTAACTTAGCAGCACAGTTACTATCACACGGGATGAGGCCATGTAGTCATTTCTGTACTCAGAATGATGAACACACTCAATGATTCCTTTTCCCTATTTGTCTATGCACCTCTTATTTAGAGTGAATAGAATCTATCCCTAATGATAGATCGTAAGATAACGGGAAATGTGGGGCAAAAGCAAAGATTTGAGTTGAGTTATTTAGCACTAGCTCTGTTTCCCTGGACTTCCAGATCATTATTGATAATGAAAACTATCACTTTTCCAGTCTTCAAGGCATAAAGTATTAGGTATTCCATACAGAGAGAAGCTCATGGCTGGAAAGAAACCTTTCAAAAAGGCATGAAAAGTGACAGAAGAGAATTAATCCTAAGAATTGCCTAGATGACTCATGTTCAATGATTGGAAGCCTAAGACTAGGACATTGAGAACACGGCACCAAACCAAGGTGTGCCATATTTACAAATGCTTTTCCACATGATCGTTGAAACTGAAAAAAAAAAAATTGATGTTTTATTCCACAAATCTTGAAGGAAGCAATCGTATCACTGATGGACAGAATGCTGGAAAATTAGGCACAGATTTTATTTTTAAGTTTTATTTTATAATAAGAAACGGGGCCATTAAAACAATGTAACCAAAGCTGGAGTGCGTGCACTGGAAGGCCCCTGCAGTCTTTTACAACTTTTCAGAGGCCGCGGCTGTGAACTGGGTTTGCACTCTGCCAGCAGAGCGGCTCTGACCCATGGAGAGCACTCCTTCAGATCAACACTGCCTCAGGCCTTTCTGCTTTCTCCAAGAAGTCTTACGTTTCAGGCATCAAGTTGAATTTCTTCTGGAGATGATTAACCCAAACCCATGACAGATTTTTTCCAAGATATCCAACCCCTTATGTTTATTTTATCCTGGCTCTTTTTTGGATGTACTGGACACAAGTAACTTACTCATTTTACATGTTAAAGGGCTGGTGGAGAGCCATTAATTCCCTTAAAAATGAGAAAATATTTCAATGTGCAGGGCTCTGTTGTGTGAGCTCACATTAGCTACATGATTTAGAATTTTAAGAAAGATGTTTCTCCTCCACTTTAGGCTTTTCTTAAAGCATTTCATCATTTCTTAAGACAGGAATCTTACACTTTGGGGGAAATGCATTCTCGCAGTGCATTAAAAAACAAAATGTTAGAAGGATCAGTTACGGTTTCCATAAGCCCAGTTTGCAGAGGCTTTCAACTAACCTAAATCTTGGCACACACAATTTTAGTTAATAGTCAAATAAATATATATAAAAGAGCCTATTCTCCTAATCTACCAACCCCTGTCATTATATCTATTTCATTACTATTTTCCTCTTATCATGGGTGAGATGCATTATAGAGAAATAATTCGTGTGTTTTTATATCCTTCCCAAAGTAAAAAGAAATTATATTCAGAGATGATTAGGTGACTTTTTATTTTGAATGTCACTATTAGTTTGTTTGTTTGTTTTAAACAACATCCGTTTTTCTTCTTCGAGGAAACTTAGTGTGAAAGGGTAGGATTTTTATAGATTTTGGGGAACCTATTCTTATGAGGAACATTCAAGTTATTTTAAAATATTTTAAACATTAAAAGACTCCATTATAAAATCACAACACAAATAACAGGAGAAAATATTGCTCCATAATACATTTCAACATTTAGTCTTTTAATATTCACAGAGATACATGAAAAGGAAAATACACAAAAATGAATTTAAAGGATATGGTAATGTAAAATCTGGGTTTCAATGTGGAACCTGATAAACAAAACAAGTAATTTAAGGAAAAAGGCATAAATTCCAATTTAATATTGCATGCCATGAATAAAGACTCTTTATTCAGATGGAAGAATAAAGAGATTAGAACTCGTCCATCAGATGGAAGTATATAGGTGTTTCTGGACATGGGCAGATACAAGAGAATGGAAATGAACATAGTGAGATAGGAGAGCTGGTTAAATTTACACACTGCCCCCCAAATAAATGAATCTTTTTGAACATAAATAGGTCATTCATAAGTGGCAATTCTGAGAAATTGACACTTTTGAGTTTAGCATTTGGGTGATGTTAAAATGGTAACCCTATAACACATAAGTTTTAATTTCTTAAAATTAAGTCTAAATGTTACTTATCATAGTGAATCACTACACTAATTTTCAAACAGTATTTGATGTAACAATCTTTTCTCTTTAAGTAGGAAAATCTCATATACAATTTAAAGTCACTGGTAGAAAAAAACATAGGATCTATTTTAGAAAACCTTAAGAGGTAGTTTTATTTCCTCATGTTATTGATAAAGAACTCAAAATTGTTGAAAAATTTTCATTCCTGGAAATACAAGAATTATAAAAAATCAATTCACTGCGCCATCTTAGCATTTTCAGAAGTGTTAGTTTTTTTTCTAGTCTTCTTGAAAACGTAAATTTTATCTTTATGAAACATATATCAATATCTGAATCAAAATATTTTATCTCTAAGTGGGGGATAACAACTAAGTTAATTTTTATAATTAGATTTATTTCTGGAATGTTTAAAGATATCGGTTTCTTCTTTAATTCATGCTTCAGTGGGCTACCTAAGTTCAAGACCTTGTACAGGGTGAAGAAAAGAAATGACAAGAGATAGTGTATATCTCAGGGGTTGTAGGTTAATGCCAGAAGTGTGACTGATTGATTGATTGGCATCACCTCGAGAAATCTGGATTAAAGCTACTTATCAAATTTGTCCAGCTAAAATTTAGAGTAGAATGGATCTTTGGCCAGAATCTGCATCTTATTTATTCGCTCAAGTATACTCATTTACAATTACCTGCCAAATTTCTCTGCATTGAAAAATGATTGGCTAATCAGAAAAATAAATTTCCCCAACACACACACTCCTCATATTCAAAATATATCATGTATCCAGTTACTATAATCAAATTCTACATTTTAACAAATATCATTGTAAATGGCTACTGTTCCTGATAAGAGCAACAACAACAACAACAAAATGTATTAAACTTAATATACATTAGGACTGGTTTCGGTATTTTACCTGTACTGATTCATTTACTCAACTGAGTGAGTTATGCATCATTTTACTTTATTATCCCAATTTTTTAAATGAGAAAGCAGACACAGAAATGTTATAAACGTGATTAAAGTCAAATCCCTAGTAAGGGACAGAGTTGGAATCGATGCTTATGTAGTCTAGATCAGTAGCTCCCTGTCTTAGCCATTAGCTCAAACCATTATATTTTAATTAAAATAATGATCTCAAAAAATCATGCAGAATGTAGCAAATCTTTGGGAAAAATATATGGGATCCTACAGTTCTATCGGAGTACTATAAAATTTCATGGTAAAATAGAAATCACTTAATTTTCTGAGAAACAGAAAAACATATATTGACAGTATTTACCTATCTCTCATCTTTCAGAAAATGTTTCAAAATCTATGAAACCTTAAAAATAAAGGTACAATTTCTGTAATGATTAAATTTTTCAAGATCTATGGCCTCATGTTTGAGCTTCAGTAGGAAATGATTAAATAAATTCTGAAGTTTGCTAAATAGATCTCAGGAGTGGCTGAGACAGTGGGACTTCCAGCTTGAATGTGAACACTGAATGAGTTGTAAGTTTAAGTTGGGAACAGGCCAATATTTGACTTTGAGTAATAGCAATTGGCAGAAAGAGTGTTTCTGAGAATCCAAAGGTTTTTTTTTTTTTAAGTCAGAAATGTTTATTAATTCAACAAACACTTATTGAGTGCCTCCTATAGAATAATCTAATACTGTTACTAGGTTCTGAGGATGAGAAGGAGTAGAAATATGATTAGGACTTGATACTTGACCTTGAAAAGATTAACAGTTGGGGAGGAAACAGATAAAAATATGTAGTCAGAGGACAGTGTTACAGAGACATGGTCAAAGGCCTATGAGAGGTTGGGTGGTATTAGGAATGACTTACAGATGAAATAACATTTATCACAGTCATAAAGGGTATGTGGAATTCTCAGGCTAGAAAGGTGAGGAAGGGCATTACAGATAGAGGAGCGGGCCCAAAGGTATGAAGAGCAAGGCATATTTTGGAAAGAAGAAATAGTTCCCCATAGTCTGGGATAAACCAAAGTAGTTCCCTGTAGTTCAGGGTATTTCAGGGAGTGCTGGGCAGTGTTACACAGTGGTGGTGGGAGGAAGGGGACACAGTAAGTGAAGGGCGTGGCCTATTGAAGACTTGGTAATTTGCACCAGAGGAAACACAAAGGCATTGAAACTGTACACAGAATTACGGAGAAAGACATTTCAGCAGAGGATAGAGGACAAAATTGAGAGATGTATGGACAGGACAAAAGAGACTATGATCATATTTCTGGCAAGAGACATAGAGGCGGTGGGATAAGTGGGGATGGGCTTATATTTAGGGAATGAGAGAATAGAATTAAAAATGATTCTTACTTTTCTAGATTAGGTGGTTGAGCGCATGATGATACTATTAAAGAGACAGGTAATAAAAAGAATCGAACAGGTGGGTGGAGAGGAATGAATATAATATACTTCATAATAGTCATGCTGGGCTCAAAGCATCTAGAAAAAAGTCAAAGGTGGAAGGAAGGAGATAGAGATTTGGTTGTCATTACCTGTAAGTATAAGTTACTCGAGAGTTTGCCATCCTATTTTGCTCCTTCTGTCATGCCTTGGGAATGGGTGTGATTTGTACTTGCACAATATTTTATTTTGCCCATTTATATACATTTCCTCAATTGGACTCAAGGGCTGTTCTGAAAGACAGACCTCATCTTATACTTATTTGTATTCCTGTATGCTTTTTGTATCCCTACAACCTAATACAATGTCTGATAAAGCAAACATTTTTTGGAATAAGTAAATGAATGTATGGATTGAAGAGAGAATAAGGTCACAAACAAAGTTCTATCTAATACTGATATTTAAGACATAGGAATAGGCAGAAAGGTGACCAAAAAGGAGTAGTCAGGTATATATAGAACAATCCAGAGAGAGAAAAAAAGGACCCCCTCATATTCTGTAAAAAAAACCAACAACAAAGAAACAAGCAAGTAAACAAACATACAAAGAAAAACGAGTCTGACTATTTCATTTTTTGCTAACTATCCCCCAGAGGCGGTTGTTCTTCGAATACAGAAAGACAAATTCTCAACATTGCTGGAAAGGATAGATTGAATTGCTCTCTCCCTTGCCCCCTGTCCAGCTTCATCTCCCTCCTTGCATTCGGTCACACTAGCCTCCTCTCAGCTCCCTGAGTGATCCAAGCTACCCCTGCTTTCAAAGGCTTTCAAAGGACTGGAACACTCATTTTACGCAGCCCTCTTCCTTCCCTAATTACTTTTATTCAGTCTTCAAACTTGGCCCCAATGTCACTTCCAACTCAGCCGTCATCTCTCTAGGCTACGTTTATAATCAGCTCCCTTCACTTTTCCTTCCTAGAACTGTACTTAGTTGTGTCACTACCCAACTCCCATGGCTATTTATAACCCTCAGTTGCCTCAGACCTCTGCTGGAGAGAGAACCCCATCACCCACGGTCTGTGTTTACCTCATTCATCACTGTATCCTCATCTCCTTCCACAATGCCAAGCTGAAAGTAGATACTCAATAAACAAGCACTGGTAGAATAAATAGTGAAGATATGAAAAATTAAATATTAGTCCTCACATCCTAAAGACCGGTTTATTCTAGCAGCTTTTAAATACTTTTATTCAATTTACCTAATGACTGTAAGTGGGCCATAATTGGGTTTCCCTAATTGGTGAAAGTTATAGAAAGGTTAAGTCATGTAACCAAAGTTACATAGGTCTGGGCTGGGATCCAAACTCAGTCCTAAATAATTCCAAGCTACTGCTGTGTTTTTCACTCTCTTATCCAGGTGTAGACAGAAAAAATAGAGAAACATGTCAGACTCATCCGAAAAACAAAACAAAAATCCCCAAACAAACATACTAAAAAAAATTTTTAGTAATAATTTTATTCCTAATAATTTTAGGAATAATGAATTTGATGCATAGCTTCAAATTTGATGCATAGTATACTTTAAAAAGGGTAATGTCATTGTTACCACATCAATAAACATTATAAATCCACTGGACATTATCATGGTTGTTAGGCCTCTTGGACAAGGCCAATGTTCATTTATGTTTACCCACATTTTCACCCTTCTTTGCTTTTTATTACTCCTTTTCCATCTAAGATTTCATATGGACACCTCTCCTTATGCCTGAGGAATACCCATTATTTTATTTGTTATTGTTATTGTTTTTATTTTATTTTGTGTTTATTTTAGAATTGGTCATATGAGATCAATTGGTGATGCGAGACCCATTCTAAAATAAACACTAATGGGTATTCTTCAGGCATAAGGAAAGGTGTCCACTAAGAGAGTAAACTTTAAATGTCTTACCACAAAAAATAAGTGAAGTGATGGTTATGCTCCTCAGTTTAAGCATTCCATATTATATGAAGTCACTGTACCCCATAATGCATGTAGTTATGATTTTAATTAAAAATTAGTAAAAAATTAGTAAAAGAATTGGTCTGGCTTGTGTGAAATCCCAGGAGGAGATAGACACACTTTTGGTAGTGTACGTGTCTGCGAGTTTCCAGAGGATTGGTCCTGGTGCCTCTGTCACGTGGCCTGTTTATTCTCTAAGCCGACCTAAAGCTGTCATCTGGAGATTTCTCTTCCCCATCATCATAAAGGTTCCTTTGCTTCTTTCTCTTGCTGGATCTCACACGTTACTTTTTATTGGTTTACGTCCTCATTTTGTAGGAGAAGTTCCTCCAATACTTTCCCGAGCAAGGTTTCAAGAAAGATGCTGGTGACGCTTTTAAATTCTCAAATTTTATTAATGGTTTCCTTGTTTACAGAATTGTAGGTTGGGAATAACTTTCTCTAAGAACGATGAATAAACTGTTGCATTATTTTCTAAGATTAATGTTGGAAAATCCAAAGTCTTTTAGCTAACTGACCCATTGCACATACTTTGTCTCTAGTTTTGTGACTTTTTTTTTGAGGATGTGCTAAAAAAGATGAGTTTAATTTCAGCTATTTTCCTAACATTCACTAGGTCTTGTGTTCTGGAAACTGGTGTCCTCTTGGGAATTTCTTGGAATGACATCTTTGATAATTTTCCTCCATCCATTGTTGTTATTGCTGTTCTCTCTTTCTGGATCTCTGATTATTTACCAAGGTTGGGCTTCCTGGACTAAATATCTGTTATTTATATTTTCTTTTGTGTATCTTAGCACTTTGTATTTTTTCTCTGGTTTCTGGGAAATTTTTTAAACAGTATCTTCTGTAACATTTTCTCCTGCCAAGTTTTTATTTCTGCTATCCTGGTTTTATTTTCAGAGCAGAGATATTTATAGTTCTCTGACCTCTCTCTTTCTTATTATATCATCTCATTTTCATTTCTTGGACACAATCTTTTCTTGTGTCTATGCAAATATTCATGGTATTCTCACAGGTTTTTTTTTCACCTGGTGTAGTTCCTTAAAGTTGATTTTTAGGCTTGTTACTGTTTTCTCTATTTTTCATGTTATACGTGTTCTTTGAGTTTTCTGATCAAGAAAATCAAGACAGGAAACATTCAGCTAAGTGTTTGCAAGATTCAAACCCAAGACTTTCTCATTTCAAATCCATTCTTACTTCATGTAGCCTACCTTCAATGGACGACCAACATCCTTGAGGATGCAAACTTTTCCAAGATGTTGTAATAATTCTGACACCTTGATAGAATTATGAGTTATTCAAGAAATACCAAAAGCATCCTATGTAGCAAGGAGGTGGGTACCTGATGCAGATGGCAGAAATCTTTTTCAGTGGGTAAAGGACAGATAAAGATAGAGGTTTCATGGACGCCCCCCAGAACCACAATTCTTCTATACTTTCTCTGCGGAGTTTTGGCTAGAAACCCAGGTACCTTCCTTCTGCTGTCCAGAGAGCAACAGGTAGGAAACTGGACAGTATAAATGCTTTGCTTTAGTTTTGGAAGGAGAATGTTTGGTTATACATAAACTTTCATAATAGAATACACTCATAGGTACCTCTGAAGTACCAATCACTATACTGTTGCATTGGTCAGCTTGGGATGCCATCATAAAATACAGCTAGTCCCCAGGTTATAAATGAGATACGTTCCTGAGAACATTTTAAATCACATTTGTACATAACTCAGATTCCTCATGAACAGTGCATCTATGGTAATAATAATAATCAGAATAATATATGGCATTAATAATCCAGTGTAGTACTATAATAATAATACTGCTATCTTGCAGTAATAAGCTACAGAAACCATTGTAACTTAAAAGGAGAACCATCCTTCTTTTAATTCCTAGGCTGACAAGAACGTTCGGCTTATGTTGATTTTCTAATCAAGTCAAATAATCACCTTTCCATTTCAGTAATTACTCTACTATGTTGCTTATTAATAATTGATAATTTCCTTGGAGCACTGCTTTTCACATGTTCCATTATTCTTGTTTTATCCTATATAATTGTTCCAATAGTCAGATGATGAAATAGCCAGATGCCGTCGTCCATCTTTTCCCAATGGACGACGGCATCTGGCCTATCTCAGAGGCTTATTCCTACTTGCGTTTCCATTGTAACCACCTTTCACTTTGTGACAGGCTTAATCTGGACTTGCAATAGACTTTCGCTTTTAAAAAACATGGTCAGGAGGGTGAACACAGACTCACAAAATAGTGTGAAACAGTCAAGACGAGAGTGATGCTGTGCGTCAGTGACACATGAACGACGAGTCCAGCCCCTCCTGTGAAGCTGCTGCACCAATGAGCCACTCACACCGTGCGGTATTGTTCCAGGTGGGGAAGAAACTAGGTCCCAAATTATTAATTTAATTATTTAATTATAAACTTGGGAGCCCATTCTTAATTATGGAACACTCTGTTTCCCAGAGACTTCAGACTGGGCTTATTAAAAATGAAAAATTTATTTTCTCCTGGTTGTGGGGACTGAAAGTCCAGGATCAAGGTGCTGGCCGGTTTGGTTCCTTCCAAGGCCTCTCTCCTTGGCTTGTAGAAGGCCACCGTCTCCTGGTGTCCTCACATGGCCTTTCCTCTGTACACACACATGTTGGTGTCCTTTTTACTTCCTATAAATATGCTAGTCTTGCTGTTAGGGACCCACCCTTCTGATCTCCTTTAACCTTAATTACCTCCTTAAAGCCACCATCTCCAAACACAGTTACATTGGAAGTGATGGCTTTAACTTATGAATTTTAGGGGGCATGATTCAGTCCACACAATTTATCTGTGGCTTTCATGATTTATGACTGTTTCTTCTTTGAAGGTAATGGACCTTTTTTGGTGGCTTTTGGTAAAAGTGTTGTCTATATCTTTGATTGTCTGCAATTTTATGTGAGGTTGTGAAGTCTCTTACATCCGTAACTAAGTTTTTCTTCACTTTTGGTGAATTCCCAACCATTTACTGTTCAAATATCATTTTTACCCAACTCTCTGATAGCTGCCCTTTGTTAGATGCGAAATGTGTTGGGCCTGCTTGTCATGCCCCGTGTCTCCTTCTCTTTTCTGTATTTTCCACTGTTTGTGTCCTCATGCCCCATTTTGGATATTTCAGAGCTGCCTCCCAGTTCACTAGTTCTCTTCAGTTTTCATTAATCTGTAGGTGAGTCCATCCACTAAGCTTTCAGGTTTAGCAGTTGTGCTTTTAAAGTTATAGACTTTCCATTTAATATCTTTATAGGTTTAATATTCTGTTAAAAACTCATAATTTATTCTTCTTTATCCTCAAAGCTATTATGTACCTAATTGTTAAAGTCTCCACGCTCTAAAGTTTCATAGGTTCTGTTTCCATTGTCTGTTGTTTCTCTTGGCAATCAGTGATGTTTCATCCCTTTTTTGCCCATTTTTTATTGCCTGGAAAATATTGCATATGAAACATTGTAGAGAGATAACTTGAAGTCTTAAATTATGCTGTTTGTTTTTATAGATGATTTCTGTTTACCTCTGGTGAGATTCTAGTAAAAAGACTATTTCCAGCACACCTAGACAGGCAACATCAAAGGTTCTGCATATTTCCGAGCTTTCTGAATTTCCTTGACTCAATTTGTACTTGTTAGTTCTCCAAAGACTTTAATTATATTTTTCAAACAGATTTTCTATTTTCTATAATAGGAATGACTTGAATTACACGATCCTCTTTTTTTTTTTTTTTTTAGATAGAGTCTCACTATGTCGCCCTCAGTAGAGTGCTATGGCCTCACAGCTCACAGCAACCTCCAACTCTTGGGCTTAAGTGATTTTCTTGCCTCAGCCTCCCAAGTAGCTGGGACTTCAGGTGCCCGCGACAATGCTTGGCTATTTTTTTGGTTGCAGTTGTTTAGCTGGCCCAGACCAGGTTCAGATAGACCCACCACCCTTGGTGTATGTGGCTGGTGCCATAACCACTGTGTAAAGGCACCTAGCCACTCTATTTTTTAAATGAAAAATAAACCAGCAATGTCTCAAGGCTGCATATTGTGGCTTCTTCACAAAACTCTTAAGGGCTCTGAAATTTCTTCCCATTTTTTAATTTAACTATGTACACATCATATACATAAGGTGTATAAAGGTCATATATATAAAATATATTTCCACATGATATATGTAAATCATAGAAATAATATATATACACACACATATAAATATGCACTTTGGAATATAATATATACATTCTATTATGGTTGAATTGGGGGAATCAAAGAAAATACAAACTATTTATAATTGACATGGTTAGAAAAAAGGTGACTCGTCTATTCTCTGCCCCTAGATTGCCATTCCCTGAATCTTCTTATTCATAGATAATTACATACATATTTTAAATACAGTTTGTTTTATGCTTTACTGGATTTAATTCTCTAATCATTTTTTTTGTATAGAAAATTGAAAGTGATTTCAAATGTATATTAGTAAATGGTGTGATACTATCTAGAATATATTTAGGGAGTCTAAACTATAACCATGCCATACATATTTATTTTCTTTGTTATTCAAATATTTATTGAGTCTCCACTGCAGAGGATATAACAATGAAGAAGATGGACATGGTTCTCCTTTCATGGAACTTACATTCTATTAGGAGAAACACAATATATAACAGTTTAAGTTAATAAATGATAGAATAGCAAATAGATGGAATGAATAGAACGGGTATTATGAGAGGGAAGAACTGGTTATGGAGAAAAGGGCTACTTGCCATAGCGCTAAGTGGGAGGCTCTCATGGTGGGTAAATGTAAAAAGTAAACAATGAGAGAGTCATTTGTGTAAATCACTAAGGGGAGAGTTTCTAGACAGACATAAAATGATCAAAGGCACAAAATAAGAAAGTTCTTTTCATACTTGAGGAACAGAGAGGGAGCTTGACATTTACAGTCAGGTAGGCCAAGATACAGCATCTAGCCTACGTCTGAAGTGTAATGAGAAAACATAAAAAGATTGTATAGACTTAATTATGTAGAGTGCTACTGAATGACATTTAAAAAATAAATTAAAATACAGCTCCCAATCTTCAATCGTCTCCCTAGTGGCCTCCAACTTACTTTTCGATTTTATTTATTTTTACTACTGAGTCTTTCTTGAAGTCCTTGTCCCTTACTAGTCAAGTCAAATTATTGAAAAAAAATCATAGAAAAATCAGATTATAGGCTTTTGCTAGTTCATCTTTTATTTCTTGTAAAAGTAAATAAATTGCCACAGACAATATATTTCCTAAAAAGAATGAGGTTGTCTCCTACCTCAAAAAGCTGTTGTGGGGATTTCATTAGGCGGCATAAAGTAGTGAGAATATTGCCTTTTACAAATGACAAATGTTAGACAAGAGTTCAGAGGCTATTACGGTAGATTAAAGCTTATTTAGGCTACTATATAAACACAGTGAGTGGTATTCCAAGCTAGAATCAGAAAAATCTTCCAAAAGGATGAATGCCTAAGGTGACAAGAATTAGCTAAGTAAAGAAATTTTATAGTTTGAATAGAACAATAACTCAAACAAGGCAAAGAAATCAGCACGTTCAAAGACACTACACAAACATCTTGCAACTCCGTCTACATTTGAAACTATTTGGATCCTTTGCACTTTCATTTATTCATTAGAGAAACATTTATTAAGCATAATTATGTATTAGGCACTATGCTAGGGACCAAGGACATCAAGGGGGGATACATGGACCTCAAAGTTTAGTAGAAAAATGGTAATTCAAAGTACAGTGATTGTTGGAAACGGATACACATATAGATAGACCACATCATATAAGAGTATCTGTGTCAATTTTGCTAATTTAAAATCTTGGGAATAGATTATGACCATTTTATGTTTCTCGCTGAGGCAAACTCTCATTCTCTTGCCTGGGCTAGAATGTCATGGCATCAGCCTAGCCCACAGCAACATCAACCTCAAGTAATCCTCCACCTTAGTCTCCTGAGTAGCTAGGACGATAGGCGTTGGCCACAACCATAGGTATTTTTTCTTTTTCTATTTTTAGTAGTGATAGTTCTTGCCCAGACTAGTCTTGAACTCCTGAGCTCAAGGGATCCTTCTGCCTTGGCGTCTCTCCTTACTACAATGCTTTCTGGTAGTTTTTGGTTGCCTGCTCATGTCCTGTAGCATTTATTCTCCTGGCTCTTATGACTTAGGCACTGACACTATTAGCAAGTACTGTATTCAGATGTGGAAATAGAAAACCTACTTTATATTTTATTATTTTTTAGAGACATAGTTGCGGTATGTCACTCCGGCTGGAATGCAGTGGCATGATTATAGCTCACTGTAATCTCAAACTCCTGTGTCCAAATATCTTTCCTCCTTAGTCTCCTGAGTAGCTAGGACTACAGGTGTTTGCCACCTCATCTGGCTAATTCTTATTGTCATTATTTTTTGCAGAAACAATGTCTTGCCGTGTGGTGAAGACTGGTATATAACTGCTGGCTTCAAGTAATCATCCCCCTTTGACCTCCCAAACTGCTGGGATTATAGGCAAGAGCCACCTTGCCCTGGCAAGAGGGAAGGAAAAGACCCCTACCTTACAGCAATCTACATAAAGTGACTGTGTGTTCTAAACTGGCATTGAGAGGGAGAAGTCAGGAAAAGAAAATGCCTACAATCATAAAGTAAATATACTGTAAGAGAAATGCTCTGTTGAAAAAACTATAGACATTACAGGCTTTGAATGGCTTCAAAATTTGCATATTCAGTATAAGTATTTAAATACCTATGTTTATAAGAATATATAATACCTGTAAGTCTTCTCTTTTTATAAAAGAACAAATAGCATATTAGTGATAACAATATCAGACTGGGGATTAAGAAAATGGGATTTAAAATCAAGTAAAATTGTCCCAGGGAATAGAACCTAGAATTAAGCCTGTATTTCTGAGCTGCTTATTCAGGCAGACTCATTTTTTTTTCCTGGCCTGCTTACCATTCTTCCTTGGCCAAAGCCAGAAGCATGAATTTGGCATTGGCTTCAGAAGTAGCAAATTTAAGTTTCAGTAGATGAAGGCAGGAAAATCATTTACTTTATGTGTTTTAAAAAAGATATAAATGAAACAAAATACAGTGTTTACTTTTTAGCTGTATAGGGTGGTACACATATATCTGAAAGCTAAAATGTTATTCAATATCTGGTTACTCGTAACCCAGAATCTAATAGATCTGGTACTTAGGTTGTCATAATTATAGTAATAATGTATCAGTGTAAGAATATAGGAATAATGCATCATAATTACAGTAATAACTATCTGAAATAGCATCTAATTGAAAGTAATTATAAGTTACAAATCAATCTTTCTAACCATGATGGCACTAAACTGTTTCTTAATTTAGATAACAAAAACTATGAGAAAGGAATAAGAAACAAAATTAATTATTAATCTCTTAGAGTTTTGATTTGCTTATTAATAAATAGTCTTTTTTCTAAGTATTTTAATTTCTTAAGCATGTATTTTAATTCTATACACTTTGGGGTTACCTAATAATTTTTGCTGTTCAATATTCACTTTTTAAAATTTTTCTAGCTTTCTTCTGATAAAGAATTTTCCCTATTTCCCTTTAGCCACTTACTTATGACATTTTTAACAAGTCATTTATCAAACTCTTAATAGTGTAACTTCCTTATCTATAAAATATTGACAGCTATAATACCTTCCTCAGAGTTTCTGAAAGGATGGATTAAGAGAATATAAGTGAAACTTTTAGCATAGTACTTAACAGGAAATACAATAAATATAACCAACTGTAAATAAAAAAAAAAAGTAAAGCCATGGGTTTAAAATGAGTATTGCCAATGACTAAAAGATCGTAGCACTTAGTATGTACCTACACTGTGTGTTCCAAGCATTTCAAAGAGGATGTTATGTAATCCTCACAATATTCCCCATAGCAATTTCAGCAATTTTTTCCTTTTCTTTCTTTTCTTTTCTTTTTCTTTTTCTTTTTTTTTTTTTTTTGTGACAGAGCCTCACTTTGTTGCACAGCTCCCAGCAACCTCAAACTCTTGAGCTCAAGCAATCCTCTTGCCTCAGCCACCCAAGTAGCTGAGATTACAGGTGCCTACCACAACGCCTGGCTAATTTTAGAGATGGGTCTCACTCTTGCTCAGGCTGGTCTTGAACTCCTGATCTCAAGCCATCCACCCCCCTTGGCCTCCCATATGCTAGGACTATAGGCGTGAGCCACCATGCTGGGCCTCAACTAGGTATTATTAGTTCACCAGTTTCACCAATGAAAAATAGTAAGAAAGGGAGAAGTTAAATAACCTCCCAAGGTCACGCAGCAAACAACTGGTAAGTCGAGATTTAAACTGTATTAAACTTACTCCAGAGTGCACACTTGTATGCATTACTCTGTGCTTACATTTATATCAATCAGTGATGTATACAGAAGGGTCAAGTCAGGACTTCAACCCAAACACTTAAAATAGAAAAAAGGAAACTGAGTAGTAAGAAAGAGTTTCAAGTTCTATCTAAGGCAAGACCGGACTTTGAAACCCAAGTAGGGATTATAGGTGGCAACAAAGGTAAACCAAGACAAGTAGCTGATTCTCAATAAATATGAATACACAAATACATTAAGCCAATGCTGAATTTGCAAAGTCCCAAGGCCCTAGGGAGAACTAACTCATATCTGACACACGGCCCAGGTTACTGTGGAAACAGAAGATGTCAAAGATTCCTCAGTCTCGATTAAGTTAAAGACCTAAATCTGACAGCAAGAAGAAAACTGTCAACATTTCGTGAATAGGGGAAATAAAAGAATTTCCCATAAAACATAGATTGTTAAAATGTTATTAATATTTGACCATGTACATTTCATATAATTTGATATTTCATTTCAAATATTCTTCAAATTTAAGCATTTTTTTCACCAAAGAGCACCAGAAATATCTATGGCATCTTCCCTTGCGACTGATGTTATGCTGGTGGTATTCAGAAGGCAATGATAATCACCAAAACATTCTGGCACAGTTCGTAGGAAGAATCATGGAAAATTCACTGAGTCACTTGCAAAGTTGAAACAGAAATATTTTTAACTTAGTATATTTTAATTATACAATGTTACTACAAATTAAATAGGAATTGTAGAAAGCAATTATCAAATAATATTAAAGTGTTATATAATTTCATGAAAACCAAGATAATTCTAAGACACCATGGCCCTGAGATATTGTTCCCCATGGAATCATTCACTTGAACTTACAGCAAAATTTAATTTTCATCTCCTTTACTTTTGGGAGGTCCAATGCCCAACTATTAATTTTACATGAATTTTTTTTTAAGGAAAATACTTCTATTTGAAAATTAGATTGTGGTGATGGTTATGTAACTGTAAATAAAGTGAAATTCAATAAACTGTACCCTTACGAGAGGTGCATTTTATAGCATGAAATTTGTCTCTCAATAGATTTGGTTTCAAAATGCACTCTCTACCGGGCAGCTGGGCTGAGTCAGGCTGCTTTCTTGAAAGTTGTCCTCTGTGGCATCAGAAAATGTCTCTGCACTTCTGTCATGTGAGTCCAGAACAGGAGATAAAGATAACACGGGGTTCAACCCAACCAGCATTGAGCAAATTGTCTTGACTGATCCTTTTCTAATAAAAAAAAGTAAAAATAAGCCTGCTGATTAGGAAAAATCCTTCCAGGTAGAACTGTTTTTGCGAAGCCTACTCCTTAAAAACTAACAAAAGGCTTAAAATAACTATTACAGGACTCACTAGAAAATATGGTGCACATATAAAGTTCATTCAGTGAAATTAATGAAATAGCAAATGTACTTGGGCTACCAAAAAAAAAAAAAAAGAATAAACAAACACATTTCCCATGGGAGAAGAAAACAAAAACCCAGAACATCATGTCATAAAGCATGTGTAAAAATGTCACATATTTTGAAGACCACATGCTCTGTATCACTACTTTGATCTATTTCCAGCATAATTTTATTAGCACACGATTCAGTAAAATATCATATATACTATTTTAGATGCTCACATAGTTTCACACTGCAGAGACCAACAGACACTTTGCTAGAACCTGTTGGGGGAGATGTTTCTTCCTTGATTCTGAGATGCATGTGACATTAAAAGGCAAAATACCCCAATTGTCTTTTTTTTTCCCTAGGCATTTTGTCCCTAAATTGATAATGTACCTATTTAACAGGCAATATCTGTGCGGTTGTTAATTGATTTTAGCATAATTTCTACTCGGCCTTATTTATGGTGAAATACATTAAAAACTGGCAAATAATATATTTTAATTCTATTAATATATTAATTCATAAAAATTTCTTCAGTAATAATTGAGATTTGAAACCCTTAATAGTCACCACATTTAAAAAAATATTTTACTATAGAAAAATTTAAATATTAAAACAATAGATCCGAGAAACCTCCACATAACCATCATTATTTATTGATATAACAGTTTCAATAATTTGCCCATACCCACTGTGTCTATCTTTCTATACATGTTTTAACGATACCGACTTTAAGGAAAATTTCAGACTATGATTTCCACCCTTACGTGCTTTACTAGGCATGTCTAGCACAACTATAAATTTGATGGTTACCAAACTTTGCTTTAGTTTGAAACATTACTAAACAGACATGTATGTTAAAATATTTCTATTTTTAATCACACTATGAAGTTATATTAATTTTAAGATTTATTTAAGGTTTACAGAGGACAAAGTGTAAAAATTTTGAATTGTTCTTCTCCCTATATTTTGTTAGAAATGACTGTCCAAAAGCATACATAAAACTATTAAAATTTTAATGTAAGTAAAGCAGATGGCAACTTTTTTCAAGTCATACTTGCTGCTCTGTTATATTTATCTGTCTGTTTAATGATGTACAGCCATCCATACTTCTTTTAAATGCCAAAAGCAGAAATATAATCTGCCACCTTGATGTGCAAAATCTTTACCCCAAAGATGAGTTCAGCAAATTTCATATCTTATAAAATATTTAAAATTCTAGAATATAATTTATAGTGTTTGAAGCAATTGGTATATATTGGCAGTGGAGTAAATATATTGGAATATCATTTCAACAGTGATCACTTCCATTGATATAAGCTAATAAAATTAAATAACAGTAACAACACTGATGATATTGCATCATAACTTTCCCATAAAATACAAATAATTTCAAACCTCTGTAAGCACTTACACAAATGTTAAATTACTATACTAATGTATCAATGTCCTAAATTGGCATTTTAGCTCTAAGAGCCAAATTGTGACTTATTCAAGTATATTCTATTTCTTTTTATATATGTACTTTAGGACTTATTGAAGATTAAAAAATTATTTTAAATACAATCTTCTGTCTTTATTTTTACCATTCCATGTATCTCTGACTGAACCATACCTTCATAGTAACCATCTCTCCTGGGCTCTTCCTTCTTGGGTGATTTTTTAACAGAAACGTTACGTGCCTTGTTTTTGAATAATGCCAGCCGCACAGTAGGGTCTAGACAAAGAGAGCAAGAAGGAGAAAGTTCAGTTCTGGTTCATTTTCTTCTCTGAAATGGCCATACCTTTCGTATAGGATGGTATTAAAAACAGTATCTCTCCTATAACATTATATGAAAGTGGTCCTGTTATTCCAAACTTTGTAATCTGAAAAGAGAGCCAACTGTGTATATATTCTTGGGTATCTGATTAAACACATACCAATACTTTAAATGTGGGAAAGAAATTCCCTACCTTTTTCCCATCAAAAGTATATGAAGCTGGGATGTAGGAGATGGAAGCAAAATAACTATGGGATGATAAGATAGAAAAAGATAACTTCATAATTTTAACCTCTTTCTAGGCTGTGTTTAGTGGTTTCTTGTTTGCTTGAATGTATTTACCTAACAAAGAAGATGTATAAATTCTTGGTTTTTTAAAGCCAGGAACATTATATGTGTATTAATGTCATAAAATAAATTATAGTGAATCTTGGGCCTATGATTTTTTTTTAGTGGTAATAAGTTGTGGTTCTATGGGATGTGAAAATGCAGATTTGGTTCTATTGCACTAAGGTGAAGAGTTTCTGCTTATTGATGGACTGGATGAAAAGAGACAGTGATATAAGGACCAGGGCTTAAAATAAAGACTGGAAAGTCAGGCTTTTCTGGTGGGGTTAGGGAAGAACGCCTTTTTAAAGTATATTACATCATGTAAAAACTAAGAGAAGTTAAGAATTTTTCATTAATATCTAGTTGAATATGATGAATGAAAAAAACCCAAGATTTTAATTGTCATGATACCAAACTGCATATTTTAATTCAGTGCTAAAGCTGCATCTTTTTTATTTGGAATGTGAATTAGAGAAGCCAAATAAATAGTATTCTCCACCAAGAACAAGCTGACAACTTCTACTACTCTTCTAGTAATCATTTAACCAAGTATGATTTGTATGTTTCACAGAAATTATTCTTCTCAACATAGAAATAATATTGGTCAATGTCTGGATATATCTCATAAGTTTATGTGATCTCAGATATTGTCAGAGTTGGAAGTTTCTGTATGGACTCAATATGAACTACCAATGGCAATATTAAAAAATCTGCTTATATGTTTAATATATTTCATAAAGTAAGTATTAGACATAATCTAAATAATTTACAAAAAAGTTGACATGTCAAAATGTCAAGAGAAGGGTCAGTCAATCAGGAAAAGCAGATTATTATAAGTTCACAAACTGCTACCTTAGGACCATTGTTCTGTTTTCCCACTCTGCTAGCTTTTCTATTTGATCTATGCGTTTTCGGAGCGATGTTACATTTCAACAGATCTGAGTTAGGTTGAAGTTTCAACTTTTACTAGTTCTATGGCTCATCTAGATAAACTGCTCTCACCCCCAGCCTCCTTTTCTGTTCAATAGAAATAATTGGTTTTGACGTATTCCTGTAAGAATTAATGAGATAACATGTAGAGCATCAAGCCCCACACTCATGTAAGTGGAGGTGCCAGCAAACGCCAACTTACAGACATACAACTACAGTAGAGGCAATGATAATACCTGTTACTTATACTGCTGGAAAAAACCTTACTTCTTTTATAAAATATAGTGGGATATATAATACAGATGGATGGATTCATAATTGGCTCCATTTTATTTATCATAGCACTCAGAAAAAAGCTATTGACCTTTTATAATTTTTTGGCACTTCCTTTGTCAAATAATAATCTATGACTTGATTACTTAATATATAAAATAAGGATAAAAAATAGCACTTTCCTAACACCATCATCAATATCAAATAATTCAATAAATATAAAACATTTAAAAGTGGTCTATCTCAATTAACCCAAAATAAGGTTATTCCCCAAGAGCACACAGAGAGCTACATTATCAATATCCTTTACTTCAGAACATTCTCATTGCATCACCTTAAGTTGATCAAACATTGGAATTAATTAAAACTGTGCAGGGCTAGTGATAAGCAGGAAACATGAATTTCAGATGAGAAAACCAATCACTTGATTTTGACAGCCATTGGCAATACAGCTGTGAATAAGACACTGTTCTTACCGTGAACAAAATCTGGTGAGAAAGCCAAGAGGTAAAGATATTTTAGAGTGTAGTTTGTCACACTTTTTTCCCATGCATTATGAATTCAGTGTTATACATTCAATTCTACTCTTCTATGGTGGACAATGGCAGGTCTATGTTATTTTTTAAAGAGTATCTTTCAGCTTGGCGCCTATGGCTCAATCGGCTAAGGCGCCAGCCATGTACACCTAAGGTGGGTTCGAATCCCCAGCCCAGGCCCGCCAAACAACAATGATGGCTGCAACCAAAAAATGGCCGGGCGTTGTGGTGGGCGCCTGTGGTCCCAGCTACTTGGGAGGCAGAGGCAGGAGAATTGCTTGAACCCAGGAGTTG
>CAUYQV010124183.1:0-30320 GCA_963574575.1 Galagoides demidoff
ACACCACTGATGGGGTGGGGGGGGGGTTAATTAAAAATTTGGTCTATATGGAGCAACAAAAATTTTCATAGAACACAAAAATAGTATTGTAATATATATTTTTTAATTTCAACATAAGTACAGTTTACAAATATAATACATAAAAAAATTATGTATAGTATTATTTTATTTTTTGGCATATTTCTTGTCGAATTCTAACAACTAATCAACAATGCAAATTTTGATAAGCAGTTCTCGATAATTAGTTTTCAACAATTATTTGTTATTATTAAAGTTTAACATTATAAAATTAACAAAAATAATATAAAACTCAAATCCTGGCGAAATAGCCACATGGCAGCTGAAAAACGTATATTCCCTTCCCGTTCTCCCACCGTTCCCTAGCTTGTCGTGCATTCTTTCCAAAAATTGGGACTTTTTTAAAATGCCATGGGACACAGGACAAATTGTTAAAAATCGAGACTGTCCTGCCAAAAGCGGGACATCTGGTCACCTTATCTTAAGTACATGTGGATGGACTAGGCCCCTCCTGCACCTAATGTTCTGTCTACTTATATCTACTAGGCAATAATTGCCTACTTTCTCATCCACATCCCTTATTTTTTTTTTTGGAGAGACAGAGTCTCATTTTGTGGCCCTTGGTAGAGTGCCATGGCATCACACAGCTCACAGCAACCTCCAACTCCTGGGCTTAAGCGATTCTCTTGCCTCCCGACATCCTTTATTAACCTGAAGCTGAAGGCCAGAAACTTTTCTCATTCATTACATCCTCTTTTGTAGCACAGCATCTGGCACATAGTAATAACTTAAAATAACTTCTTTATAGAATCAAATTATATTCAAAGGAAATGTAAAAAGGCACTGTGATTTCAGTAACTACAGGTAACTACTGCAATCACAGCCAATTAAGGACAACTGACAAATGGAACTATACATGTCTTGGAGCTAACACTCAGAGGACCCTACTCAGTAGACCACAGAATCTAAGAGGAGGACAATGGATTGAACTTACTCGGTGACCCTTCAGGCCTGGAAGACCAGGAGCCCCAGGAAAACCTCGAGCTCCCTAGGGGGAAAAATTGGATAAGGCATTTTACAGTCATTAAGGTTAATATGGTTTTTTCCCCCAAAATAATTACTATACAGTTTTTCATCCCATACTAAAGAAGGTTATCAAGTGATATGGTTTTGTCTGTTAAAATACACCAGGGCGATCAGAACACGTCAAAGTACACGCACTGTTAGAAACAGAAAAATGACTTATATGAAGATATGGATTCATGTCCTGCATTGATTTCATGACATTTTTAAATTTTCAAGTGATACTTTGTTGTAATTAGTACCAGAAAAACAAACAAGACCATAAGCATGAATCAACATGGTTAGTGCCAGAACTGACTAGGCCAAAATATAGGAAAAAAAATTCTGGAGAAAAATTTAAAAGAAAATATGTTTCCGTCCCTTATATTGTGATTTATATGTGACAGAGAGTAAATACATTTGCAGCAAACCAATGTTTAGTTTCTCTGAACTTTGAAAATTGGCAGCAGAATAGGAGGGGAAAGATAGTACTATAATGGAATCAGGAAGAAATCCTTTAAGTGAAATGTTTAGGAGAAGTTGTGTGGATTAATGGTTGTTTAAAGTCTAAAAATGAGGAAATAAAATAACAGAAATTAAAGTCAGAAAATATGTGAATGGCTTTTTTTCTTGACTCAGTAAGTTCTTAATTTATGCTAATTACATGCATCTTTCACATAAGCACATTAATTAAAAACCAATAGAGATACAATAGAAAATCAAATCAAAATCATGCTTGAATTATTTTCCTTTGACTCTCTTAAAATAGATAATGGCCCACTGACTTAAATGTTCATTGCTTACATTAATTTTCTTTTGTATTCAATGCCATTAGCACTATTATCAGTATGTTGAGCACCTGGATAGCATAGACTAATACTATCAATTGCTATCTATTATTATTAATTTCCAAATCCCTGGCACGTAATCTTATGCCTAGTTAGTGGGCATTCAATCAAGAATCACTGGGTAAATAAATGAATGAGTAAATGATTCACCATTTTTAACTCTCATAGCACTTCACCTAATCCTTTCTTAAGGGACTCAGCACCATCTTACACAGATGGCAAAAGCATTCTGCTCTGAAAATCACAGGCTTCATTTGCTACTTTCTAAATGACTGAATATGCAACTCAGTAAATGAAATTCACATGGTAAAAATCAAAGCGATAATTCCTCTATGACCTCTTGAGGGGAGAATATTTCTTTAGTGGTTTAGGGAGTTATCACAGTACTGATATATCAAATCATGCTCTGTGAACAAATGAAGTCCTGCTAATTCTTCTGTTTACATAACCCTGCTTAGAAATTCTTCTCATCAAAACTCTCTTTAAGTTTTTCAGATAAAATGCTCCATTTTACTGAGATTTGTCTCTTCTTCATCCTGAACAGACAACTCAATACACACCCATCTAAGCCTATAGGGGAATAACTGAGCTATGTTATTTCAAATAATTAGTTAACTTCAGCTTTTACAGTCTGCAAGGGAAATTCTTGTGTGATTACGTATTCCTACTATAACAAGAAAATGAACCAGATGTCCTGATGCTCGTAAAAAATCCTTATTCTGCTGACCCAGGACTGTCATTAGAGCACAGTTGCACATTGCACTGAGCTTTCAGAGAACATCTGGGATGTGCTGGCAGGGCACCTTTCCTCCCATGGAGGGCCCACACTGTGAGGATATGCAGAAGTACAGCAGGACACAGGAGGTTCAAGCCCAGCTTGGTTGAAAAGGACATCTGTGCTAATAACTAAATCTCATGCCTTTGTCTGCCATGACTCCCAGGCTTGTGAGGGAGGAAAGGGACTATTTTTTTTTTATTTGGAACTACATAATCCTTAGTGTCCTATAAATTCCCATAAAAAATAAGCATTCATTTATTTTAAAAAGTTCTTAGCATTGACTTTTCAGAAACTAAACAGAGAGTAATGTAGCACTGTTGGCTGTGCTAAGTTACAGAAACATTAGTAGGAGGAAATGCTTTAAGAGGCTGGATATTTAGGGGCTGTTGAAGAGGAGAAACACAACAAATAGAAATGTTTGAGAATATTTTTGCTTCTCTACTTTCTCCTTATTTCCTGTGTAGCACATTCCAGGAAAGGGCCTAACAAAGTAATGTGAGAGACAATAGACAGGTGGGTTCAAAGTCTGAGAAATGGCCCGGGTCCTGAAGTGTGGTGGTGTGGGCTGCCAGAGACCTACCCTGTTAGTGAGCCATGGAAAGAGCAAACAGCTGTGTTGGGAGGGCTGGCAATCGGCGTATCTTGTCATAAAATTTTAGGGCCCAGAATATTAATCAAGAATTTCATCCAACATTAAGGTTTAGAGACCTGTCAAAGAGGCATCCTTTCCACAATTTATCATCCTGGGCTCCCTCCTTGATAAAAGCAAGTCAACAGACTTTCCTTCCAAAGTGTTTTTTAAGACACTTGGCACAATATAAAATAAAAGTATTAAAAGTATTTTTTAAAAGATAAAACAGGATCGAGATATGAATAAGTCAGGCTGGTGACTCATTTTCTTCTTTTCTAAATTGCCTGAAAATTTGACACTCAGTTTGGAGAGCACAATGGTAGGTTACTGTATAATTTTCCCACTTCAGGAAGGTTGTTCTTAATTTATAGTGCCAGTGCGAGGCAGGGAATTGGAGTTAGCTGTCTCTCTGCCAACACGTCCTGTGATGTTTAACATTCTGACCGAAGGGAACATTGCTTGGCTGTTTAAATCTACTTAATGTCTAGAACATGAGCATACGATGAATTGCAATTTAATTATAATGTTATTTATTCTATGAAGTTGTCTTTATGTTGCTATGTTGATAAGTATAAACTTACCGGAGATCCCGTAAAGCCCACTTCACCAGGATTTCCATTTCTACCAGCTTCACCCTTTATAAAAAAATGCAAGGGGTAGCGGAGGCAAAAAAGAAATTAAAAGGTTCTTTCCTGAGACTAAATTATAAATAAATGGCAGATAAAAAAGTCTTCTTTAAAAAGTTCATGTGCAGTGTTCTAAGCAGCATAAAAATAACTAAATAAATAAGTTCTATTCTTGATATCAACTTATTCTAACAAGTTAGTTTGTGATGCTTTCATCAGTTTATCCAGAGGAAGAAATGGATACAATTATCCTGGTCTTATCTAGCTTGCCATTTCATGAACATCAAAATTTACGTATATACATATGCTATTATATTCTATAGGACCACATGACACTGAATTCAAGCATTCTTTCTTAAAATACTGCTGGTTGTTTCTCTCCTTGTGATAAAAAGTAAACTACCAGAGATATTTTCTCAAAGGCCAAATTCAATGTAATCTTTTTAAATAAATCTTACGACTCACAAGAGAAAATATTTACTTGCTTTAGTATCATGTGGTAATTAATGGCCTACCCACAATTCCATTCTCAACTTTGGCACAACTAAGACTCTAGTGAAGTAAATCTGTCAGTGCACACTGATCACTGACAACATGTTCTTAATGTTAAAATCTGGATTTGAGTCTAACTTTAATTAAAAATCCAATCAAAGAAATCACCTTTTCAGCATGGGGGAGCCATATTGGCACTATACTACTCACATATTTAAAATATTCCATTTAATGAAGACCTCATAATGATGTATTGCCATCAGGGATTTTCACTGATTTCACCAGTAAAGGTTGTAGCTATTATGACAACAATTCCAGTATCTCATGAAGAACTCTTCAGAAAAACCTGCAGAACGCAGGCAGAGATAGTACTTAACACTACCAAAATTAAGAGCCCTAGTGGAATTTTATTCTGAGTTCTCTGGTTTATACTAAATTTAATGAACACTAGAAGGTTGGGAAATGAAATAGAATTAATGCAGAACATTCTTGTTAGGTCCTTCTTGACGCTCTAAAACCTCAAAGCAAAAAGAAGAAAGGTAGCTTACATCTTCCCCAGGTTTCCCTGGAGGGCCCTCTGGTCCACGTGCTCCAATTGGACCCTAACAACAAAACAAAACAAAATGAAACAAATATTTACCTCCACCTGCCAATGATATAATCCATAGTATTGTTAAGAAAAATGTAAAAAATCAGAGAAAACAGTTTTATTAAGGTTTTAAATTGTGTGTTGTATTCCTCAGACCATGTCCTCAACAGAAAAAAGTTTAATTGCACAAGTACAAATATCTCAGTACTACCCATGGGCCGTATTCAAAGCATTTGAGTTTAAATTATCTGACACAAGAAACATAAAGCTGAAATACAGTCTACAGAATAGGACTCCCAAATTGGATGGGACATTAAATTTGAGACATTTGAGTTTAAATCATCTGACATAAGAAACATAAAGCTTAAATACAGTCTACAGAATAGGACTCCCAAATTGGATAGGACCCATTGGATGGGTCTTCTGCTACATTAGAGAAGACCTTGGAAAAGAAATAACTATTTGAGATCATTAAGATGGGGGACTCACGTGTAACCAGGTCTACGTGCTTACTTGACATTTACCATTGGTCCAGGTTCACCGGGCTCACCAGGAGGTCCTGCAGGTCCCGCACCACCCTATAGTTGATAACAAACTATATGTACAAACCAAAGAAAAACAGAACACCAAATCCTCTCCGCAATAAACAGTGTAGTTTTCAGACTTCTGATTCTGCCACTTTCCAGGTATATGACTTTGGGCAACTTACTTAACCTGTTTATAACTCAGATTCTTAATCTGAAAATGAGAATGATAATGATACTTCATTAGGCTGTTAAGGGTTTTAAGATTATTAATGCATGTTAAGAACCTAGAATAATGCTACCCAGAGTGAGTTCTCAACCAATGGTAGTTATCATCATCTTCTCATCACCATGATCAACTAACTTTCTGTTCACTAATAGTTTGAAGTAAAATTCCACACACACGGTAATGACAGTCTGGTAACCTTGATTGAGCTAAAGATTATTTTCTTTCTTTCCTTTGAAAAATTCTTTCATAGTGCCTATTAAATTGCTACAAAAAAATAAAATAGTTCTACATCACCACTGTATTAGCATTGGATAGGTAGAGAAAGAAAGTATATATTGTTATATTCTTCCTAAAGAATCTATAGAGTAATCACTTTGACTTTGAATTTTAATAATACCACAGTTATGTCCTTCTATGATCTGATTTCATAACCTCAGAGTTGGCATATACTCAACTGTGAGAATTTTCATGACATAAGGTAATGATGTGTTATTTCAGAAACAAAGGCACATAATTTTCATCACTGTAAGTCAGTCACATAAAGAACTCATATGATTAAAATTTAGCCCCTCGAATAAACGTTGAAAAAAATTGCTTATGTTTCTAAGCAACATTATTTAAATTAAATTATTTAAAACAGCCTATTCAAAGGGAGCATAATAATCTACAATTTTGAGGCTGACTAAAAGCAGCCATGGCAAAGACTTACTTGCTGTCCTTGTAAACCTTGTGGTCCTCTTGGGCCAACAGGACCCTTAAAAACAAATTAAAAAAATGCATAGCATTCATTACAGTTGGGTCAAATATTTCAAAAGTGTTGAATCAGCTTTAGAATCTGGAAAAGTAAAGCTTTAACGAGGGGGATGATGACATTTTCCATCTGTACTCATTTGGAAGGCAGCTAAATTAAAAGAGATTAAAGCTTAAGCAACATTTGGGATGATTTTATCCATACCCTGAGTGTCATAAAGAGAAGTAAACAATATGTGTGCACACCCCAAGTCTTCAGGATGAGAACACTCGCATATGTAAAGGGGAGTTCTGCTAAATCAGAACGTTCAAATAAAGAAAAATCTCAGCAAGCATGAAGTAATAAGGAAAATCTTGGCAAGCACAAAGTAATTACTAAACTGTCTATCTAATTCTTTAGTTTTTCAGCAGATAATTCTTAGAACATAAATAAGTATGTTGAATTAAAAGTTCATGAAGCCATCAAAAATAATGCCTATTTTGTCTATTTAAAATTATCTGGAGCACTGAGTTCTCCCGCCCTCCCTCCTTCCCTCTCTTCCTTCTTTTTTTTTTCTTTACAATATCCATGGACAGTATCCACACAGGCTTTTCCTATCTATACATAAGTTATTACACTAAGGCAGCAGTTCTCAACCTGTGGGTCACAACCCACAGGAACTGTATTAAAGGACTGTGGCATTAGGAAGGTTGAGAATCACTGCACTAAGGCCTCATGAAGGAAAAAAAAGAAAAATGCACTTCTAGAAAATTTGTTTATATATATATATATGTAATAATTTTTAAAGTGCCACACCCAAAAAAACAACTTTATTTTTATGGCAAAAAACTTAAATTTTTATTTTGAATGGATCAGATATTTTAGCTAGTAAGAAAATAAAGATTTCATTTTTAAAAAACACACATAATTTAACCTCCAAATGGATAAAAACTCAGAAAAAATATTCCAAGATAATCATCACATGATGTCATACTAATAATAACTTAAAATATATACAATGTTTAAGATAATCGTAAGTCTGGTTTTAAGGATGGGGAAGAGGGGTGATAACAGGGTTTGACTTTACACTTCTTACTGCTCGCAAGTGCATTCATCTAGAATGCTTTTGAATGATGGTAAAAGCAAAAAAGCATGGAAAAATTGATCTGAAAAGTATTGATTCATTCAGTAGGATAGTATTGCCCTAAATGTTCAAGTACTTGCCTAGGAAAAAATTAGGAATCTTTTTACTATTGAAGCAATTCCAAAGAGGGCAGAAATGATGAGACAGCCCAACCAGAAAACCTTAGAGTTGGGGAAATAAAGCAGTCAGAGAATGTCAACTATAAAATGGTAAAAAAGAAAGTAGCAAAGCATCTCATTTCAAAACTTTGCCAAATCACTAATAGCACCATCAGAAAGTCTGTTTTAATTTATAAAAGTGTAGGTTTTGTTACTGTGGTAGTGGTTAAATGTTTTAAAAACCTTGATTTTCTTCAAGTCTTAAGGGCAATACACAGACAGTCCTTTATTAATGTAAACAAATACTTTGCCTGGTTACAAAGGGAACATCACTGGTCTTTTAACTGGTACGTAGTAAGGTTTGATAATTGAATGAATGGATGGAGAGACGTGTTTAACAAGACATATGCTATTTTTTGACTATTTAACTCAAACTTCTCTTTTTATAATTATCTTTCCTCAAATACTTTGATTAACTCATGCTTACCACAGAGCCAGGCATCAGTCCTACTTGACTCCCAAGTCCAGATTTTTCATCCAACCCAGCCATCTGAGCTGAAAATGGCTGTGAAAGAAATGTGTCAACATTATTTCCATCATAAAAGACATTCATCATACTTTTTAGATTGAGAAATGTACACTTTCTGGAATTCTTATAGAATGACTCTTCTGAGAATCGTTTCAAAGCATGGAAAAAGGTCCAAGCTGTTTTTAGTTGACTGTTCCCACCCGGAATATTTTACAAATGTGTTGCTTCAGAATAACTGCTGCAATGGGACAAACGTCTGAGAATTGATACGAGCAGGGGTCATTTTGATAAGTACTTAGTCTAATTGATTTCAGGTTTAAATCTCTTTAACTGACTTCCTCCCACAGTGCATGAGTAACATCTGAAAAAAAGCCTACAAGATTTCTTCAGAAATGTTTGTTTTAAAGATTCTAGATTTCATTTCAGACTACTTGTTTTTAGATGATATTCTTTCTTCTTTGTTCATGGCCAATAAACTTTAAATTGTGTATGTTAGTTGATAATCATTTTACAGTCCTTTTATTGAATCCCTGCATGTCTCAAGAATTGGGAATAGTTTTACCTATAATCTTTCACAATGAAAAAGCCCTAGTAATCAAACTGACTAAATCTTAAGGAGAAAGAACTTTATTTTATTTTTTGAGACAGGGCCTCATTCTGTCTTCTAGGCTAGAGTGTGGTGGCATCACCATAGCTCACAGCAACATTAAACTTCTGGGCTCAAACCCTCTTGCTACACCTTCCAAGTAGCTGGAACTACAGGCATGCACCACCATGTTCAGCTAATTTTTCTATTTTTTGTAGAAATGCGGTCTTGTTCTTGCTCAAGCTGATCTCCAAATCTTGGCCTCAAGCTATGTCCTGCCTTAGCATCACAAACTGCTAGGATTACAGGCATGAACCATTGTACCTGGCCAAAAAGACGTATATTTTTCAAAAAATAATGAACACTTTCTTCCAAAATCAGCTGAGAGACATGAACAAACTATTGTAAAACAAAAGTCCATTTCAGACTCCATACGTCTCCTTCTTATGCCATCACTCTACTGGCAGATCTCATTTTATTGCACTTCACAGATACTACAAAGGGAAGTGTGGGGTCGATCCTACATCCAGTAAGTCTATTGGTGCCGGTTTTGCAATCCCATGTGCTCACAATATTTTAAACATGTTTATTATTATTAAAAATGTTATAGTGATCTTTGATATGAGGATAGTAATTTTACCACAAAGCACACCCAGATAAGACAGTGACTTCATAGATGAACATGGTGTGTGTCCTGACTGTCTCACCTGCCCGCTGTTTCTCTCTCTCTCTCACTCCCTCTTTTCAGGCTTCCCTATTTCTTGAGACCAACAATATTGAAAATAGGCTGGGGATCCTACAATGGCCTCTAAGTATTCAAGCAAGAGTTGCACATCTCTTTCCCTAAAGCAAAAGCTAGAAATGATTAAGCTTAGTGAAAAAGCTATGTTGAAATCCAAGATTGGTCAGAAGTTAAGCCTCTTGAGCCGAATATCTTAGCCATGCTGTGAATGTAAAAGAATAGTTCTTAAAGGAAATTAAAAGTGCTACTCTGGAGAACACACAAATGATAACAAAGCAAAACAGAGTTTTGCAGATATGGAGAAAGTTTTAGTAGTACGGATAGAAGATCAAACCAGCTACAAGATTCCTTGGCACCAGAGTCTACTCCAGAGGAAGGCTCTAACTTTTGTCAATTCTATGAAGGCTGAGGGAGGTAAAGAAGCAGCAAAAGAGGAGTTGGAAGCTAGCAGAAACTGGTTCATGAGGTTTAAAGAAAAAGCTCTCTATGACATCAAAGTACAAGGCGAAGCAGCCAATGCTGATGTAGAAGCTACAGGAAATTATTCAGAATATCTCGCTGAGATCATTGGTAAAGGTGGGTACACTCAGCAACAAATTTCTGATGTTAATGAAACAGCATTATATTGAAAGAAGATGCTATCTAGGATTTTCATAGCTACAGAGAAGTCAATGAATGCATGGCTTGAAAGTTCCCAGGGACAGGATGATGGTTTTGTTTGGGGGTAATGCAGCCGGTGATTATAAATGAAGCCAAAGTCCATTTGCTATTCCAAAAAATTAAGGATCCACAAGAATTATACTGTTTCTACTCTGCCTGTGCTCTCTAAATGAACCAACAAAACCTGTATGTCGGCACATCTGTTTACAACGTGGTTTATTGGATGATTCTAAGCCCATAGTTGATACCTTTTCCTCAGAAAGAATTTCCTTTCAATATATTGCTGCTTATCAACAATGCACCAGAGCTGTGATAGAGATATCCCAAGTATAAGAAGACTAAAATTGTTTTCACATTTGCTAATACAACATCCATTCTATAGCCCATGGATCAAAGAGCAATTTCAAATTTCTAATCTTATTATTTAAGATATGCGTTTAGTAAGGCAACAGCTACCATAGATGGCAATTCCTCTGGGCAGAGTAAATTAAAAATCTCTTGGAAAAGATTCACCATTCTGGATGCTGTTAATAACATTCTTGATCTATGGAAGGTCAAAATATCAATATTAATAGGAGTTTGGAAGAAGTTGTTTCCAACCCTCATGGATGAATTTGAAGGGTTCAAGATTTCCGTGGATAAAGAACCAACTGTAAAGGTGGGAGAAATAGCAGGAGAACTAGAATTAGAAGTAGAGCCTGAAGATGTGACTGAATTGCTGGGATGGCATGAGTAAACTTTAATAAGTAGAGGAGTTGCTTCTTATGAAGGAGCAAAGAAAGCGGTTTCTTGAGACAGAATCTACTCCTGGTGAAGATCTGTGAACATTATTGAAGTGATAACAAAGGATTTAGAATATTCCATAAACCTAGTTCACCAATCAGCAGCAGAATTTGAGAGGACTGATTCCAATTTTGAAGGTTCTACTGTGGTTAAAATGCTATCCTGTAGCAATGCACACTACAGAAAAATATTTCATGAAAGGAAGTTTCAATTTATGTGACAAACTTCATAGTCTGATTTTAAGAAACTGCCACAGCCACTACAACATTCAGGATCATCACCTTAATCAGTCCGCAGCCATCAACATTGAGGCAAGACTTTCTACTAGCAAAAACATTGTGACTTGTTGAAGACTCGGATGATTGTTAGCAATTTTTAGCAATGAAATGTGTTCTTAATTAAGGGATGTACACTGTAAGTCTTAAAACTATTTCACAGTTAATAGACTAGACTTGAGGAGTGTTCCAAGCTTCTTTTTTTTTTTTACTTTTTTATTTTTTGTTCTGCTGTACATTGGAAGAAGAGTTGTCTTGGAGCAGTCTGTAAATACATGAACACAACAAAAGCTGATCAGCAAAAAAAAAAAAAAAAGTCAATGCTTTTCGTGACATCTGCCACCACAGCTGAGTAAAACAGTTCTTGCATAATCAGTATGTGTCCATGGGTCACAGGCTGGACATCTCTGGACTACTACAGTCCAGGGTAAAAAAAGTGTTTATAGATACTGGAAAACCAAAAATCTCATGTGACTCACTTTATTCTGCTATTTTGCTTAATCAAGTTGGTCTACAACCAAAACCTCAGTATCTCCAGTTATATCTGCACTCATAAATCACATGAGTTTGCCTATAACAATCCAAAGAGGCAGATATAGGAAGATACTTGCTTATTTTACTTTAGGTAGGAAACTAAAATTGAGCCTACAGTTAGGTGGCATTTTTAGCACCTCATACATAGAATGCTCATATAAATGATCATGGATATGTCATCCTCTTTTGCAGGGGTGTCTAAACTTTTGGCTCCCTGGGTCACATTGAAGGAAGAAGAGTTTCCATGGGCCACATGTGAAATACACAGACACTAATGAAAGCTGATGAGTAAAAAAAAAAACCTCCATGCATAATTTTCATGATACCTGACGCCACTGATAGGGAAAAAAGTTCTTACATAAGCCGCATGTGGGCCCCACAGGCCCCAGGTTGGACACCTCGGTAGAGTATACAGATTTTGTTAGCATTCTGGTCTAGAGAACAACAGAAGAGTTAGTTATTTCTCTCTTTTCCATTTGTAAGGGGAACAGTGTCAGTTGTCTTTTAGAATTAACAGAAGAAACAATGTTCATAGAGTCAAGAACTGACTATGAGAACTACAAATAATTTGGAGCAAGGTTTCTTTTTATAAATGCTACTTTGAATTCTCAACAATCTCCTGTGTATTTGTTAGTTTTATTGTTTGTAGTGGTTTTGCATTAGAGTCAATGGGCACAATTTAAGATCATAACATTATGTTAAGAACATAACACTACATGGATAATGTATTGTATCACCTACATAACACTGAGCAATGCGCACCACTCACCCTACTCATGCCGTCTGGTCCTGGGTGGGATGGATGTCCAGGAGGCCCAGGAGAACCAGGTTGACCAGGAACACCTGGTTCTCCATCAATTCCCTGAGGACCACGAGGACCCTGTAAAAGCAAGCCCAGGGAAATTAGAGTCTGCTGCCAAACATATACTTAATAAGACCCTAAAAGCATAGACTTCTTGATGGCAATGGAGTGTTTTTTATTTTAAACATAAATGGCAATCTAGGTACCTAGGGTAATTCACCAGCTACGTCACACTGTGGATTTCTGCACTAGTCAGAGCTTCTACAGTTAGGATATGGGCTGGGTAAGAATTTTACTTGATGTGGTCAACCTCCAGTAATCAGCCTTCTTAGAGTAATTATAAGATTGCTTTCAGTTCAACAGTATTCCAGAATTGGCTTCCTTTTTTGATTGAATCTTGGTGTTCAAGGGTATTTACTCAATGATTTCTAAATTCACTTACCTGTCTTAGATTACAGTTAACTGTGCTCATGTCTGCTTAACCTCCCCTCCCCTCAAAAAAGATGAGAGCTGATTGGCTCTGGTGGGTTTTTTCATCTTTCTAATTGTTTAGTGCTTTCCATAGTTTCTAGTACATAGTAGATAATCAAGAAGTTCATATTATGTTGACACATTTCAGTCTTTTTTTATTTCTTTAAGTCTTGCACACTTTATATTCCTTCCCACCCTCAGGGGCAGACTAGACCAATGAGAAATTAGAGGCAAAGGCGCTGTGACCCAGCCAAGGCTAGTCCTCAGAGGAGTGAGCAATGGTTTCCAGCTGCCAAATTCCACCCTTCTAACCCACATTTTGAAGGCAGCTTGGGGAACAGCCACGTCCTCAGTTCTGGAAATGCTTCATCCCATAACTTCATCATTCCCACAAGACATGTTAAGTATTTTCTGGCTCTTTAACCCTGAAGAGTCTTGACAGGCTTTAAAAAGAAAGAAGCAAGAAAGTTGCAGGACAATATACTTTTTATAATTAGAAACAGGGATCAAGAAAAATATGGTAAAATGTAGCTTAATAGTAAAAGCAGCTTCTCCTGATTGAACATGAGAATACACACCGGCCCACAGTGAACAATTCACATCTGAGCTGATCGTGCAGAGGGTGTAATGCAGCCAAGCTGAGACAGTGGAGGCCAGTTTGCGTATGATGGTGTGTGGGAGGGTAGCATAATAGCCACTCAGAAATTTAATTATTTTAACATACTCAAACATTTATATACATATGTTTGCTTCTTAGAGTAGTGGGACAAATCATCAAATTTATTTATTCAAATAAAGGTGGATAACTTAGACTGAAAAACTCACATTTAAGAAAATGACTTCTTAGAAAACTTATCTTTTAAAAAGCAAAATCTGGGTGGTGCCTGTGGCTCAAGGAGGAGGGCGCCAGCCCCATTTACCAGAGGTGGCAGGTTCAAACCCAGCCCTGGCCAAAAGAAATCAAAACCCTTCTGTCTCTTAAATTACTGACTATTCACTCTTTTTGTTATATGTAACAGAAACTGATTTTAATTTCTATCTATGACTCTTAAGTCATATGAATGCAAATAACATGAACTAGAAACATATAGTCTATAGTGTCACAGACAAGTAGTCTAGTTACTCTTAGAGCCTTGGTGGGGGGGAAGGCTTAAGGTGTTTTTGCAATGTTCTATTGCTAATTGATAACTAGGTATCATTATGTACAAAAAGTCAACTAACATATAATCTCTTACCCCAGTGAGATTTCCAAAGAAGAAATAAAAAACTACATTTAATGTCAATAAGAACAGAGAGACGTCTGGGTAATATTAATTATCCGAAGAGATTGTGTACTTCTCCTGTCCTCTGGGATAATAATCATATCTCAGACTCTGATCCAAAGATTTTTTTCTTTGACTTCACTATTCATTATTTGCCTCCACTGAATTCCCACAAAATAGATTATATGATTTATTCTTATACAAACAGAGTTTAAAATTAATAAAAACTTCCAGAACTTATCCAAAATGAAGTGGACATAAACAGATTTCAAGTGAGACTATGAAAAACTAACATTGGTACTGATAAATATTGGAAAAATTATAATTTGAAAATTCATTAAAAATCTATTTTATATGTATTTAAAGCAACTTAATCAAATAATTTTGATATTGTGGTAAATATATTTATCATCATTTCTTCCCACCCCTGGGATCCAGTATCTCAGGCAGCAATCTACAATAACAAGTACTCACAAATTACCACTAGGTGGCAATCTTTAAACACCCACAAGTAGGATAAAGTTTGATGACCCAGAATCATTAAAAACTTTATTCCCTGCTGGCTAATGGTCTCTCTTCTCTTCTCTCTCTCCCCCACCCCCACCACCACCACAGTTAATAACTGGTACATTTTCATTTTACAGATAAGGAAATTGATACCTATACAGGGTAAATGTCATATGGGATCAGAACTTAGTACACCATTAGATGCCCATCTCCTGACAGACTGCCGGTTTGTCACTGTGCAATTATACTGGACAATGCTCTTAAAACTGAGGATACGTGATTAGATACAGTCATGACAGTCATAGGCCAGCACTGAGGCTTTTCGAGAGATCTTTGTACCAGTAGTTCTAGTCTGGAGCAATTCTGCCAGGATTTGGCAACATCAAGAAACATTTTTAATTGTCACAATTATACGGGGAATGTGAGTTGCTACTGGCATCTAGGGGGTAGCAATCAGGAATGCTGCAAAACTTCCTACAATGTATATTGAATGTATATAGAATTATCTGGCCCGAAATATCAAGTGTTAAGGTTAAGAAATCACGCTGTGCATTGTGAGACTTTTGTGGTGTTTAATGGTAATAGAAGGAGGTGGAAATGGTATTTATGATTGCAGTAGCAATCAATCAATATTGTGACAGACACAGCTTTGATCCAGCTAAGCACTACCTAGAAAGCTTGGAACCTGAAGCAAAACATTCTATTTATACTAGGAAAGTTAGCCAAAACTACAAAGCAAAACCAAAAATTTTGTTTAAAAAGTCAGTTGTTAAAGACCATCACACCAAGCTTATTAAGATTACGAGAGCAACAGACATCCTTCTCAAGTATCTGCCAGGATGACCTTGCTTAATTCATCATAAATAACTAATCCCTACTCATCTCTCTCTCTCCCTACCTCTCACCTTTCTCTCTAACATACACACACATACACACACTCATACTCATTTAACACTGACTGCTTTAGGCCTATCCAAAATAGGAAATAAAAATAAACCACATCACATATGGAGTAAAGTAGAAAAGAGAAAAGAAGAGGGTTACAGAATAGATTCATTGAATCCTAACAGGTATTCTGGAAGTCTCACCAGTATTCCCATAGCAATTTCTACCTAGACTTAGGACCCAATGTTATAATTACTTATAGGGGACAAGTGCATCGATGCAAAATGTTTTCTGCATGGCCATCCACTCGACACCCTCTTGATGTCATTTTCTACCCATCTCTGTCATTTTAGACCCTGGACAAACATACAGACAGTGTTTAAACTACCAGCACTGGTGAGACAGGTCTGCAGAACATCAACAAAGAATGAGGCACACAAGACTCTGAACACAGCCTTGCTGCTCACCTATGTGGCTATGCCCAACTTGGGGCATGGCCATGCACCTGCAAGCCTGCAAATACCATCCATGCTCCAGCTCCGTTTCAGAAAAGAACACTGACATCATACTATATACTTGGTGAAATGAGTAGATGCATAAAATAGTAACAAAGACAAAATGAGTGGCAAGCGTTCCTAGGGAAGTGGTCTACAATATGTTTTGTCCTCATTTATATATTTCAAAGTATCTGTTACTTCACTACTTATCTATTCCTCTCACTCAAATAAGAATAACTGCATTTTTAAAGTGCTGAATGTCCATTGAGAATTCAGTTTTAGAAGGTAACAGGGAAAATCAAACAGTACAATGTTTTTCTGAATGAAACACAGGATACATATTCTGTACAGGTAGGTAATAAGCAAAAATCTTTGATATGTATTTTATAATAGCCTCATATTCTATCAAGGGCATAGATGTGACTATGTTAAAGTGATGAGGTTGTTGATTTTTTAAATGACTCCTTTAATACCTTGACAGCAGCTTCCCAGTGGAAAGACAGAGTACTACCTGGTAAGTGAACCAGTTATACAACCACCTGAAAGAATATTTTATTTTCTAATGATTTCTTTCTCCTCATCCATCTTGGTTACTTCCATAGCAGCCACAGATCACAGAACTTGGTGTTTTCTCTCAACAGGACATTCTTGGCATTGTCTACGCATGAGCAATAACTTTTGAAAACAACACAATGTGTTAATTAGGTTAAATTTCACCCTATTTTAATTTGACCTCATAAAACAACAAGGAAATTATCATTTGTGTTTTCTAATAATGGCCAATTATTAGCATGTCATAATTGCCTCTGTATTAAGAGAGCTACACAATCACTTCCTGACCTGAATTCTTTGTAACATTTAATAGAGGTGAAACAAAAACAGAGCCTGGGCTCCGTGCTCTGTTCAGGGAATGCCGTGCAGACTGTGGGACTTGGTAGCCAATGGCAAGAAGGACCCCCCCCCACGTTAACTTACAGGTCTTCCCTTTGGGCCTCGCTCTCCTCTTGGTCCTTGTGATCCTGGAGGCCCCTAAAACAGAAAGTGATGATTATGCCTGCAAAACATGTACACATTTTTGTTGGATTTTTATAAGGTTTGCTTGATAAAAGAAAATTGGAAAACAGAAATACCACACTTCCTAATTCAGTGTTGTTGAAGACGACAGAGAATGAAGCCAGGAGCATATAAAACTTTGTGTACATTGCAGAGCTGTTTATTCGAGCAGTGGAGCTCGAAGGCCTATAAAGAACTCAGTGCCTATGTACTGGTGAGGTGAAGAGATTAGCTTGACTACTAGTTGCAAAATTTTAAGAATCATTTTTGCTGTCTTTTTCCAAGTACAACTTTTGTCCTTACATTTTGGTCAGAAAATCCTACAGTTCTGACTTTGAAAACTATATAAATTTATAAGCCCCAAGTTTTCAATTGTTTCAGGGAATATATTAAGTTCAAATTGGCAATCGATACCCTATCACCCTATCATGATACCCCGTCACTGTTCAAGTTGCTGATGAAAGCAGTGGAAAGACAAGCCTCTTAGCCTACTAAACACTGCTGCTTTACGTACATCCAATCAGCTTTTTTTTTACTTGATTTATAATCACATATTTCTATTTTATACTTAATCCACTTTGAATTTTCAAATTATACTTGCAGTCATTTTTCCCTTAAAATAACAAATGACTATAATATTCCAAAATTGGTGCTGTTGTGCTGATATCTTAAAATAGCTTTTTTTCCCTAGAGGATGGTAGGTGTCAGGGGGATTTTATTTCTCTTCAAAAAATAATTTCAATTGGTACATGAAGATTAGAGTAAATTAGCATTTACTCAATCCAACATACAGCACTGTTTAAGAGCAAAAGCTTCAAAAGGATCAGAGAGGGTCTGTTAAAGCTATGTTAGTATTTTCCCTAAGTTGGTTTGAAGTGTTTTCCAATTTACATGAAAGGAGTGTGTGTGTGTTATCCATCAAATTACCTATGAATGTTACTGATAATCAAACCTGACCTGATTAGTCTTTTAAACTAATCCAGGAATATGCTATTCTGTTATATGTTTTCTCAAATTCTACTACAATATATGATTTATTTTTATTAAGCAATTAAAAGTAGTCCATCCTTAAGCATAGTCAGACAATAGACAAGTTAGCCCTAATTTCTATGAAGATGGTCATTCTAAAATTAGTAATGTAAAAACAAATTGTTTTGCCTTTCTCATGACCAATAGTAGCACCAGTAAATGAGGAATTTCACAATGAAATGATCCCCTATTTACCATTTATTGCTGCAAAGGAAGGCTTAGTTTGAAGATGCTTCAAGATAATATGTTTCAAGAAACCAAGCATAATTGTTTACAGTCTATTGTCTTCTCATAGCTGTAAAGATTTTTGGTATCTCATAGAACACAAGAGTACCATGAATACTGGTGGAAGATACTTACTGCCGGCCCTGGACGACCACGTATGCCTGTTACCTAAACAATAAATGAGATAATTTGTAAAGGTAATATTTCTACAGACAGTCTCAAAAGTCAATAACCAAACCAATAAGAATAACAACGAAAGTCTTAGTACTTTTTTAAAAAAACAAATGGATGTTGTCAACTGATACTCGTTTCTTTATTGCCTTACAACCTAAGGCATTATCTAATTTAGACTTTAATATAGGGAGGTGTAGTGATTAAGAGCACCAACACTAGAGAAAAGTGGCTTAGGTTCAAATATTGACACTACTCCTTCCTTACTGATGTGTGATCTTGGACAAATAACTTACTACTTATCTTCTCTATGCTTCAGTTTACTGAAAATGGGACCTAAAGTGTAAACTTAAATGTAAAATGATAATAATGATTATAAAATAACCTCCTTCACAGAGTTGTGATGATAAATAAATAGTATAATGTTAAGCACTTAGCATCTAAGACACAGTAAGTATACACAAGTGTTTTTAAATGAAATAGAACATCATGGATGATTTACATTTTAGGTAAAAACAAGCTAATTTAAAGACAAAGCAAAAATGTAAATATTGCCCAATAAATGAACATGTATATGATTTTGTCTTAGAAGACTGATAATACCTCCTTTAAGACATATGAATAGGAAGAATTTTTATCCTATTAAATAATATACTTTTTATCATCTATGAGTCTAAAGAAGTCTTAAGAATTCTTATGTAACATAGAGTTTCAATCAGGATCAAGACATATTTCCAAAACTGTGGAACAGTAAACCATTATGCTCACACTAATATCAGATATCATTGTATATCCACACACAGTGTATTTAATTTTATAAAGCCATGATTGTCTACCTTCATGCATGGAACTGTAAGAGTCAGGAACATGGAACATTAAATATTGCATTAAATAATTAATCTATTTTTGTTTGCTTGTATTATGCTAAAAACTTGCTTATGAAATAATTAATTTCTGTATTTGAGACTATGTAGATAAGCCATAATGTACAGCCATACTATAGCTAAGTTCATTAAAGGTATATTAAAACAGCATTTACTTACAACAGGCACTAATCCTGGTTCTCCTTTTTGTCCCTACAAGGTAAAATAAATGTTCAATTAGCAAAATATAATGACTTGTTGGGCATGGACATGATACACTAGAATATGCCAAGTAAACACTGGGAATTTCTATTTTTAATTGAAAAATAACGTTACAATGAATATCATTCTTTATAAAAGTTTGTGTGCACTTTGGATTAATACCCTATAATATACTTTTAGAAGTTAAATTTATAAATTGAAGATCTTATATACCTTCAAGGTTTTTGATCCAGATCCCAAAATTATACGCCTAAAACATATAATCTAATTATATCCTTCCAATAATATCTCATACCAGACAAAATTTTATAGAATGAAAGCTATTATATCTTCATAATCTTAATGATGGATTCAATGTCAGAACTAACAATAACCTGATCAGACTCACTGATTCCAACGTGGAGATAGTGAATAGTCTGTAATTTGGGAATAAATTGAGAATCAAAAAAGGAAAAGAAGAGAGAGTTCAACAGGGAAAATTCAAGGACAACCTGAACAAGGACAAGGGGAAGAAAGGATTGACATATATGGCTTCAAAGTAAAACAGGCTTATTTCTACACTTCCACATCTGCTAACTTCTAGACTGAGACTTTCCATTTTTAAAGTAACAAAAATGCACCTTGTAAGCTACAAAAGAAGAGATTTTTAAAGTGACAAGGGATTTGAATTTTTTAGAAAGAGTATATAAATTTGTGTCCAATAAATAAAGAATTTTATGAGATGATGCTGATAAAAATGCTTCTTCTATAACAAGTCTAGTAAAACAATTTAAAAGAGAAGACAAATCATTTCAGCCAAAATGAGAAAAACAGAATAGGCTGCTAAAAATAGTTGAGTCATCTCCATTCTAAGAGACTGGTAAGCAAATATAGACTTTATTCTTATTTTGTATGTAGGGGAATAGAACTCTCTGATATCTTGCTTAACTAAATTAAAGGTTTTTTGATATCTTACATCAATGTTCTATTGTTCTACAGTGTTTAATAAGGGATTAAGTGTCCAATTATAGTTTCTGATTATAAATTCCCTAATGATTCTATACATTTCTTATATGTGATTTAAGTCACAAATGGAACTATTAGTTTCTACAGTGTTTGTGAATACAGGTTTGGAATAAGTGAATTTATATGAAATGATAATTTGTGTCCAAAGTTTTATTAAATTTAATTTTCATATCTACTGAGAACATAAACTTCAGGTACTCAGATTCAAAGAGAATTACACTTACTTAACAGTTAATGCCATATGAACATGTTTTATAACTTTTCTGGGATGCCATTACTCTGGTGACAGTCACAGTAATTTTCCTAAATTTGTTACATCTGCATCATTTGCTTTAGACAGAAATGTAAAAAAAACTCAGTGATATTTTACAGTTAACATTAATTAATTAATTAAAATCAATATGGATATAAGCCAAGAACAAAATGCATGTTTATAGCATTGCTCTGTTCTCAAGTTTCTTAATGAGACCTGATGATAAATGAAAACAAGTCATAAAGATGGTGGCACCTACGGTGGTGCCTATGGCTCGAGGAGTAGGGCACCAGCCCCATATACCAGAGGTGGCAGGTTCAGGCCCAGCCCCAGCCTAAAACTGAAAAAAAAAAAGAAAAGAAAAAGATAGCGGCACCTAAGTAAAGTCTGCTAAAATCACAGTCCCATGAATGTATCCCTCACTCAGCTGTTCTATGTTGCCTTTGAAGAAAGGCAGTAAATGGCACAGCCTGCCAGTTGTCTCAGCAAGTTGGATAACCACTAACTGAATTCCAGGGCGGTTCTCACTGTTAGGCTTTTTTTTTTTCCTGTATCGTAGATCTGTCCATTCATCCTTCATGTATTTGTATAATTTATTTCAGGCGTATAATAATTTCTAAAATTTCAATTTTAGTTTTCAGATATAAATTAAAGTAAGCCAAATACATTTTTTCAATACCTCTCCTTTGATATCTATTCAAATCTAAATAGCTTCACTTACATTTATTCCTAATTAACCAAATATATGGAATTGTCCTTAAAGCACAAAAGTGGCCATGGCTTCCCCTTGATAGCATTACTATTTATCAGGAAGTTATAACACTGCTTATCTTATTATCTTGTCAGATCACTTAATTGATGTTTCTTGTGTGCAAAGTAAACAAAATTTGTGAAAATTGAGGTCACTGCCATTTCCACTCCCTTATTCTCTGTGCCCAAACTGGAGAGAATTGAAGTAAATGCCATAATTTTAAAGATAAGTAGAAAACTAAGAGCATGCCAAGGGGAAAAGAACTCTCTTCTCTCAGTAGGATTACCTATGTCCAGATGACAAGTGACCAGTTGGCCAGTTGGACAAAGATCACGGATATAGCCCGCCTTATTCACCTGAGTGTAAAGCATATATCCAGGCACCTTAGAGGTAAGGGACGGAAAAGAAGGGGGGGCAATGTTTGTTCTGTAAAATGGTCAATTAATTCTGAATCTTTACTTTCCAACCAGTGGTAGAGGGACCACAATCCCATCAAAGTAGAAATGATATTCCTCCTTCTTTCCTTTATCTCTTCCTTCTGTTATTATTTTCTTTCTTTTATCAAAGGTATATTTTCCTTCTAAAATATGTAAAGTATATACTAGCATAACGGTAAATTCAAAGAATACAAAGGTTAGATACATTCTCAGTCCCTACAGAGTTTACAACTTTCAGACAAAAACAGATATATAAACAGGAAATTAATCAAAATGTGAATGGAATAGCCATGGTTGTTTAGAAACATAGCAGCTGTATTTGTACTCTTTACAAAAGATTGCAGAAGACAGCTCTCTGTGGATAGTACTAGAAATAATTCTACTTATGAAAAAGAAACTATACAAAGTAAAACTTACCTTTCTTCCTCTACCTGTAAAAAGAAAAGAATAAGTGTGTTATTTTATGAAGAAACAATTCTTGAGAATCTGATCATATTTACTGTAATTTCTGTAATCACAATTTAACTTAAACAGGTTACCCAATCACTAGTAGGACTCCAGAGCAAATTAAAATGGATTACAATTTACATACAAGGCAAAATAATGCATCCTTTTGGAAAATTCTGACATAATTTTAATATTCTTCACAACATTTACATAGCATGTAAAGTTTGTTAAATTATAAAATTAGTTATTAAAGTTATAGTGAATTCTCTATTTTTATTCCCCCCCTTTTTTTTTTGGAGACAGAGTATCGCTTTATCTCCCTCAGTAGAGTGCTGTAGCATCACAGTTCACAGCAACCTCCAACTCCCAGGCTTAGGCAATTCTCTTGCCCTCAGCCTTCCAAGTAACTGGGACTATAGGCACCTGCCACAAAACCTGGCTATTTTTTGTTGCAGTTTGCCCAGGCCAGGTTTGAGTCCACCACCCTCAGTATATGGGGCCAGTGCCCTACTCACTGAGCCACAGGCGCCGCCCATCTATTTTTATTCCTTATATTCTTTATAAGTTAGGCTTTTCATTCAGATGGTTTGAAAAAGAAAACATACTAATAAAATTTATAAAGCAAATACAGACTCCTTTTTCTACCTTTTCCATACTGTTCTTCATCTGTCTTTCTATATTATACATTTTTAAATCTCAGAGATCATTGCTAATCATTATATAGATTCATTTTTTTTTCCATAAATTTTTTACAAGATTCCATTGTATGACTCTACCACAATTTAACTAACCTTCATTTTTCATCATGATGGGCATTTGAATTGTTTCTAATCTTTTCTATTACCAGGATTTAATTTATCACTAACCAGGACAATTTGAAGAATAAAAGTGAGGGGCTATTGTTTATTTTGCCAAGAACGCTGGAATTACTTGAGCTTTGGGCAAATTGAGATAGTTGGCTTTATTAGTTACGACAAATAATACTATAGTGAATAGTGGTTAATAATAGTTACTTATGTAACCACATGCAAGGATATCTGTAGGACAAATTCTTCAATATCTCTTATGAGTCAAAGGGAATAGGCATTTGTGGTTTGGCACTATTACCAATACCCCTTCACGAAGGTTATACCACTTTATATTTCTATAATTAAAGTATATATTTCTTCTCAGGCAAAATACAATGATACTCAGTCTCTTATCAAGCATTTTAATTTCAGCCAGTTTAATAGGTGAAACACGTTGGCTCAGTATAGTTGTAATTCACTTTCTTCTTCTTCTTCTTTTTTTTTTTTTTTTTAGGTGCACAAAATTTTATTTCCATTTCGTCCAAGGCTTAGGAGAAGACTCCAGGGTGGTTAAAAAGCTGCCTTGTAGCTGGAGGGAGAGGCTCCGACAGAAGCCCTGGTACTTTGAGAAGGGCTCCTCAGAGGTCGCTGGGCTCCACAGGCTCCTAGTCGTGCCTGAGAGCGAGCCTTTCCAGAGATGCTCGCCCAGCCCAACCTGGGGTACAGTGGAGGCCCGCAGCCGGTGGAGGTGGTGAGCAGCTGGGCATGTGGTCCTCCGGCTTTTTGATGAGTTTGACTCCGCATCTAGGAAGTGGGTCTCCCGCAAGTCACAGAGATGAGCGTCTGTGCTGGCAGAACCCGGGACATGAAGACCCAAAAGAGCCTGGTTGAGGCTCTTCTCCAGGGTCAAGACGGCTTCCACTGCGTCCAGGGTTGGGCCCCATTCATCTTGCTATGGCTTCTGCACGTCCTGGAACAGAGCGCGGCCACCTCGCTGGTTTTGCATCTTAGAGGGAAGCCCAGCGCATCCGCTCACCCGCGGATGAACTGGCCCACACCTTTCACAGCCGCGTAGGCGCGGTCGAAATGGGAGCCCAGAGGGAGGAGGGTGCAGGTGGTCCCCAGGAGCAGATGGACCAGGCTGTTGACGGCTGTCCTGCACTGGTGGAATAATTTTTGAAGAATCTGGCAGTTCATGGTTGATCGGTAATAGGGAACTAATCACAAAAAAGAGGTTCCAGAAGCAGGAGATGGCCGTGAAGATGGTCCCAGAGGTTGCAAGTGGAAAAGAGACTGGAAAGCTGCCGAAGGCTGGGAGGACGGGAGTCCCAGTTCCTCCACGCTGTGGAGGAGAACCGAGGGACCACCTCCCGCGCTGCTCACATTTATTTTATTATGACAAAATTTGACAGTCTTGTTATATAGTGAAGAATCATTTTTATTTCCTTTTTAAAAAATTATTAGCTAATTTCCTTTGCCTATATTTTGCTTTGGTCATTAACCTTGTAATTATTTATATTAGGATGTCTTTACATGTAAATATATTATTCCTTGTGAATTAAATTAGATTTTTTTTACCATGTTCTTTTTGTGTGTCATACAAATGTCTATCATTTCTATGGCTTCTACATTTTGAATCAGAATCAAGAAAGACTTTGAATCAGAATTAAGAAGAAAACATATACTTTATCTTCATAGAGCTATTCTGATAATTGTGTTTATTATTAGATATCCAAATATTGAATTATTCTTGCATTTGTGAAATTATCTCCACTTTTTATGGCTAACTATTAATTTAACATTCTAACATATTTGATAATTTATTAGCAAAACTTCAAAAGTGTGCCTTCTCTTTCAGTGTTCAAGTGGATTTTCAAAGCATTATGTAATATTCATCTGATTTTGTATGTGTGCTTGGGGCACAGCTGTGAAACTACCTGAACCTGCTGATTTTTGAGAATCCAGCTGCTTTACAATTTCTCTGTTTCTTCTAAGGAAAGCTGTGTGTTCAGCTTTTCTCTTTCTACCAGGGATAATCTTGGTACATTATATTTTCCTAGAAAATTAGCCATTTCTTATGGATTTTGTAAAAATAAAGTTGTGTAAAGTAGCCAATTGTGATCTTTTATATTTTCTTAATTTTCATTAAGTAATTTTCTCCTTATCATTTCTAATTTAGGTTAATTTATTTTCTTGGTAATTCTATAGGACTATCTTTTGAATCCACATATTATTTCTACTTATTTCAGTTTTCTCACTTTTCATGCTCTGTCTTATTCTTCAAAAAGTTTTTCTTTTACTTATTTTCAGTTTATTTCACTGATTATTTTATAACTTTTAGATATGGATGCTAAATGCACATATTTTTATTTTTCATTTTTACTTTCATAAGCACAGAGCTATGACTTTGTATTATTTAAAAAACTGAAACACATTCTTCTTAGTAAAGTATCACAAGAATGGAGAAGAAGGATCCAATGTATTCAAAACTAATATGAAGCCAATAGGTGATCTTAATACATGCCCACATAAGAGAAAAACTCAAATCAATTCAAGATGGGAGGTGGGGACATGAAGGAGAAGGGAGAAGGGTGGGACATGGGTGTGCTCCCACTTAGCGGGCACAATTTAGGGGGTATAGCACACCTCCTGGGGATATGACAAGGACTCTACCTTGTTGCTATTAGCAATGTTGCCAGTAAGTCTCCTGGTGTAACTATTTTGAATAAGGTAATGCAATATCTGAAGAAGCCAGGTGATGGTGCAATGAGAAGAGAGAGGGGGGAGAACAAGTCTCATCTCCTCAGGCTGACAGCTTGTCTAGCCTAAGCTACTAGTTGATGACGTCAGCTGCCTGCACTGCTGATTTCCCATGCAGGGATAGTCACTCAGACATCGCCTGACTGGGCACCTTCAGACTCCTTTCTTCTCAATTAGCAGTAAAGGTGTGGCCGGCCTGTGCGATTTACCCATGGGCTTTCAGCCTACCTATTCCCACACTACCTAACAAATGCAAACATTGTAACCTAATTCTTTGTACTCTCAAATTAACCTGAAACCAACCCACAAACAAAAAATGTTTCACTGTATACTCAAGAATCTCTGTTTTAGTCCTGGTGTATAAAAAGATTTATATTTTGGCCCTACTATTTTAACTTAACATTATTCTTTTACCTTACTCTCAGATTTATATTTGTTTAGACAGTTTCTATTAGTTCCACCGAAGTGAGCAATGATAAAAATGACAGTTTCCTGTTTCTTACCTGACCTTTTCTTCTAGCATTCAGTTTTAGACAAGGAAATGCTTGTCCTGAGCATTTGTAGTAGTAAATGTGCTATGACTTTGTCCATGTGATTTTTCAGGTTTGAATGACAATGTTTGATTTTCATCCTTAAAGATATTGATTTACCAAACTCACTCTGTTTCACACTTTTTTTTGCCTTCTTAATAAACATAAGAACTTGGTAATTATATATTAGTTTTGTAATCATTTTTATAACATCAGAATCTATATTCACCCTCCCATTTGTCACCCTAAGTCACACTTTTATTTTAGTCTTTTTCTGGAGTTAAATTATGATCAAAGCTTACATAATTTCTTTGACAGTTTCCACGACTAAATCTTGCTTGTCTTGTGTTTTTCCCATGATTGTATTCCAAAGGAAATTATAGAAACAGTATTTCTGGATTTCCTGTGTGTTCAAAAAAATTTCTTATGTAATACGCTTTACATAAGAAGGAAGGGTAGATTTACATTTAGACTTGACTTTATATATTTCTTTCCTAGAGAAACATGCATATTGATCCCCTGTCTTCTGGCATTGGATGTTATGGGAAATTTTGTTACTGGTCTGAATATTTTTCTCTTTAGAAATAACCTGTTGTTTTTATCTGACTTTCCAAAGAATTCTTTATCTCTTTAAAGTTTAATGACTATTTTAAGTTAGGTATAGCTCTATGTTGACTCTTTTGGGCCATTTTTTTTTCAGACACGTGGATTCCATTTCATTTAGGGACATTAGATAGAACTTCCTTTCAGAAAGTTTTCTTGTATTATATCATTATTTTTCTGATCCACTGCATTAATTTCTTTTGGAGGGACTCTTCTTCAGGGATATCCTCTATAAATCTACTACATTTTCTTTAATTCTTTATAAATTTTAATTTATTGCTCTTACATTCCCATTTATATTGTCTATATTCCCTGCTTTATTTTGTGTAGCATCACTTTCCTTTGTGTGCCTTCCTACTTCATCTTCATTTCTCTGGCAGTCTTAGTTTTTCTTTTATTTTTTATCTAACTTTTGCTTTTCTCTGATTTCTGGCCTTCTTTCTTAGAGTCCTTTATTATGTTCTATTTAGTTCATGATAAAATGATTGGTCAGAATTTTTATGTGATATCTTTATTGGCAGTATCTTTATTGGTGTGTTTTTTATCTCACAATTTTAACTCATTTTTCCTACTTTTTCTCTTATACTATTTCTTCACACTGCTGTTGACAAATCCTTTTTCATTATTCTTCTAAGAATGGATTTTATTTTCCAGACCAGCTATTTATAGGAAGTTATATATTATACAGAGTTTTCTGGTATCCCCCCCCCACTATTTTAAAACTCAACTTATCTCCACAGGTTTAATTTTATTGTAATCTAGGGTTTCTTTGATAACTTTATCTGCCTTAGGTAGCCTTACATATCATGTTTTTAACTCTAGATAGATACTCTATTATATCTTTCTTATCACATTGTTGAAAATTGAGTTTAGTTAGGTGTTTAATCAAAGCTCATTGCTATTATTGAATGATATCCAACAGAAGTAAGTTGCTATCTTATGTTTCAGAGTATGAACTACTGAGTATTTCATTATATTTGTCATTTGCAATGGAATTTTGTAAAAAAGAAAAAAGGACTTTGACATTGTGATAATGGTACGTGCAAGTCTCATGATTGCTTAGACAAATAATCTGTAAGTTTAATATTACCCAATTCCTTAAAACAGATAAATATAAACTTTTAATCCTTATATGCAAATCTCTTTAACATATGTACTCATAACCAAATACATAATCTCTGTTAAACACAGATACTTTTTCTATAAAAGATTTTAAGAACTTGGGCGCTGGCCCCATATACTAGAGGTGGCAGGTTCACAACCCGCCCCGGCCAAAAACTGAAAAAAAAAAATTTTTTTTTCTTAAAGAACTATGACTTATATTATTCTTTTCTCCTGGAAATCCATTTTATTCTCTTGTTTTACCTGCCTAGACAACATTAAAAGCATTCTGCATTGATAAGCCCATGTAATAGAGGATGGTATGCCACTAAATTAAGAATAATTCTTCATTCCCTCAGGAAAAGTTGGAACCAAGGAAGATAAATGTGTTTTCCAGATCTTCTTTTGAGCATTAATGAACTTCATAGAAAACTAAAAATTATCTTGGTGACACCTATGATGGATATGGTAAACAAATAACCATCTTAAGTGGCATAAGAAATTCTTCAATTAGACATAACCACACAAAATTCAGCCCCAAATTCCTATGATATTTAACAGGAAATTACTGTTTGCTTCTTTCTAACATTAGATAAAGAGGATGAACAGAATCTTTAACCACAAAGGCCATTGAAAATCTGCTTAATTATTCTCTTGGGGTGTTGACCCCTAGGAGTGAAAAACATTATAATTACAAAAATGAGTCATTGGACTAGTTCTAAGTAGGCCCTAAACATTCTTACCAAAGTTGTTATTGCCACCTCCGGCTGTTTGGGAACAGACAGGACAGCATTCTCCAGGAGGAGTTATAGGGTCAGCACAGTCAAGAACTTCTTGGCACTCTATCTTGTCACAAAGAATAGCTCCATTGTCACAGACACAGATCTGACAAGGGGCAGGTTTCCAAATGTCCCTGTTTAAGTACATCTGGCCATTCTGAGTGCAGGCTATTTCTTCACCATATCCTTCTAAAATGAGAAGAAAAGAGAAGATTAGAAATCTGAAATTTTAGAATTTGGAATATCTTTAAGGTGAGTCATCTTGTGGATTTCAAAAAATCTTGACTAAGAAGTAACTGTCCAAGGACCCAAACACAGATGATCTTATAATATTTCATTTAGTACTTACATATTAAATTACATGTAATTCCCATGAACTGATTTTAATACCCTCCCATATTGAGTGGAAAGAGTGATCTTCTAAACCAGAGAATGCTTCCTACAACATTTTAGTTTTGAATGTATGAGGTATGAAAGATCAAACAAGAGCATATCAGTAATGAAAGATAAAAACAAATCATTTGAAAATGAGAAAAAGCATAGCTCAAAACAGAATATGTGATTTTAGTGTTTGGTGAATACTATATGAATTCCAACTCACCAAAAACTTTAGTAAACGGCATAATCAGAGACAATATGTATTCATGTACCAGGAAGAACAACTTCAAAAGATAAAAATGCAATTTTGGGATTTTGTGATTATGGGCTAATCTTACTTGAGTTGGGTGATATCTCAAAGTGGTTTTGATTTTCATTTCTCTGATGATTAAAGATGATGAGAATTTTTTATGTGTTTACAGGTATGGATGTAGAGAGAAAGGAACACTTCTACACTGCTGGTGGGACTGCAAACTAATACAACCTTTTTGGAAAGAAGTATGGAGAATTCTCAAGGAACTGAAAGTTAACCTACCTAAATATCATTACTAGGTATATACCCAAATGAACAAAAATCATTTTACAACAAATACATTTGCACCATAACGTTTATTGTAGCCCAA